>JAZGTK010000435.1:0-73667 GCA_036877625.1 Ambastaia sidthimunki
TTTCTTCAACCCTTCTCATCAGAAGACGCTCCTGTCGAGATGTTAACTTCCGTGGACGGCCTGGACGTCTCTGTAAGATGGTTGCACTTCCATCTTTCTTAAAGTTTTGGATCACTTTTGCTACAGTATTTTGACTGATATTTAAAGCTTTGCTGATCTTCTTGTAGCCCTCACCTTTTTTGTGTAAAGAAATGATTTCCTTTCTCAGATTTTGTGACATTTCTCTTCCATGGGGAGACATCATGAAATGGGAAGGGCTTTTCTTTGTTAAGTAATGCCCTTTTATAGTCACCTGTCTGCTGGACACCTCTGAAATGAATCATTAGACTCACCTGTGGTTGAATGCCTGTTAATTAGAATTTTGTAGTCTTAAGTGTGGCTTTTCTCCTAAGACTATAATTGGGGTGTAATCATTTTTGCAACATGGGCTTGAATAAATTTGTTAGGAAAATCACTTTTTTGTGTGTGCAAATTAACAAATCTTGTTTGCAATCAATGGCCCACATTTGTGGGAGTATTTTGTAGTATAGTATCTCATAGAAAATGTTGATTCTAAAGGGTCAAACTAAAGGTTTTCTGACAAATGTAGTGGGGTGTACTCATTTATGCTGAGCACTGTATATACATAGATGACATACTAATCTATTCTAATACCTTACAGGAACATGTCACCCATGTAAGAGCTGTTCTCCAGAGACTCATCCAGCATCAACTCTATGCAAAAATGGAGAAATGTGAGTTTCACCAGACCTGCATCTCGTTCCTGGGCTACATCATCAGTGCAGATGGAATCGCCATAGGTGAGAGCAGTAGTAGACTGGCCACAACCCCAAACCCTAAAAGAATTGCAACGTTTTCTGGGTTTTGCCAATTTCTATAGACGCTTTATACGTCACTTCAGTTCTGTTGTGTCACCCCTTACATCTATGGTTAAGAAGGGGGTCAAGCGTCTTACCTGGAGTCCAGAGGCAACACAAGCATTCCAGGGCCTCAAACAACGGTTTACCACGGCTCCTATACTACATCACCCAGATCCCGAGAAAGAATTCATTGTAGAGATCGATGCATCGAACACAGGCATTGGGGCTGTTCTTTCCCAACGTCACGGTGAGCCTCCTAAAATGTATCCCTGTGCCTTTTCCCATAAGTTGAGTCCCACAGAGCAGAATTATGATGTGGGGAATAGAGAGCTTCTCGCCATGAAGGCAGCCTTCGGAAGTGGCAGCACTGGCTAGAGGGAGCAAAACACCCGTTCACTGTTCTTACAGACCATCGAAATTTAGAATATCTGCAATCTCCTAAACGGCTGAATCATCGCCAGGCTCGCTGGGCTCTTTTCTTCACACGTTTTCAGTTCAAGGTAAAATATTGTCCAGGTACTCAAAATACCAAGGCAGATGCCCTTTCACGCTTGCATGATACTCACCATGTTCCTCCTTCCCAAGAACTCATTCTCCCAGCCTCAATATTTGTCGCTCCCATTAGATGGGACATCATGACCGAGATTCAGGAAGCTCAGCTACAAGAACCAGTTCCACCTGCTTGCCCTCATGACTCCACTTACGTTCCTTTGGCCTTACGTCCACGAATCCTCGCCTTGGTCCACAATAGTCCCAGTTCTGGTCACCCAGGTATCACTGCTATCACAGAACTAGTTAACAATAAGTATAGCCCACCTTACAGGCAGACTTTATGTTAAGAATTGTAAAGATTGCAATATGGCTAAAGTCTCTCACCACTCTCCCGCTGGTCTGTTACAACCCTTACCTATACCCCAACGTCCCTGGTCACACATTGCCATCGATTTCATTACTGATCTCCCTGAATCCCAAGGTTGTACCACAATAAATGATCGATTTTCCAAAGCCTGCCGTTTAATTCCCCTAGCAAAACTCCCTACTGCCCTAGAAACTATGGCTTACCAGAAGACATTGTGTCTGATAGAGGACCTCAATTTACCTCCAGGGTCTGGGCGGCATTCTGTAAAATGCTGGGCATTAACGTCAGTCTCACCTCTGGATATCACCCTCAGTCTAATGGACAAGTAGAGAGGCTCAATCAAGAACTACGGACGTTTCCTAAGGAACATGTGGAAACATGGAATGCGGCTCACGTACACCTCCAGAGGGCGGTACGCCGAACCACAGAGCAAGCAAATCGACGCCGCTCTCAAAACCCCCAATACGCCCCGGGCCAGTGGGTTTGGTTATCTACCCGTGATCTCTGGCTGAGGCTTCAAAGCAAGAAGTTGAGTCCCAGGTATGTGGGTCCTTTCGAAATACTCAGAAAAATTACTCCAGTTTCCTTTAGATTGAACTTACCAGCTGAATATTGTATCTCACCCAACTTCCATGTCTCCCTGTTAAAGCCCGCTGGTGAACCTCGAGGAGGGGAGGACCAGGACGAGACTGGCACCCTGTCACCCTCTTTCACGAATCCGGTCTCTGTGGTCCCCTCCCATAACCGCCAGCAGGAACCGTCGCCAGAGTATTGAGAACTACATTTCCCATAAGCCCCTGTACCTGGGCCACGCCCATCACAGGTGTGAGCCATCTACCATCAAGGACCATATATATATCCTCTGAGAACTGCTACTCATTGCGAAGTCTTGTTTTGCCACTGTAAACAATTCTGAGCGTTTTCCCTGTGTATTACCTGGACTGTCTCTTGGTTTTTGAGTGTTTGCTGCCTGATGTGTTTATCTGCCTGTTTAACGACTACGGTTTTGGATTACCTTTTATATTGTTGTTTGCTATTGATTGACCCCTGCCTGTTTGACATCGATAATAAATTGCTTGCAAATGGATCTGCAGTCTCTAGACTCTTCGCTACACCCTCCCTTATCTTTGCCTAGCATTAACATGTTTTGTTTTATTCTGGGTCGTCTGTTCTGCCAAATGAACTTTGATATGAGTTTATCTAGCGCATTAAATGTAGATGATGGAATCTATACGGGGAGGGACTGAAATGAGAACAGCAGTCTAGGTAAGATATTCATTCTCGGTCTCAATCCTACCAAACAATGAAAGTGGTAACACCTCCCATCTTAGTAAATCCTTTTTAATTGTGTGGATTAATTTATCATAGTTTACCTGATACAACTGTGAAAGTTTAGGTGTAATGGCAACTCCTAAATATTTGAATCCCTGTTTAGACCATCTAAAAAATGCTCTATCATTTAGTTCTCCGGCCAGACTCGAGTAATCATAAGTGCTTCTGATTTAGTTGAATTGATTTATATCCAGAAACGTATTCATATAATTCTAGACAATCTAAAAGAGCTAGTATTGAAGAGATTGGATTTTCAATAAATAATAATATGTCGTCTTCATATAGAGCAATCTTTTGACAATTACCACCCTCATCCGCTATTCCTTGTATATGATGATTGCATCTTATGCTCTCAGCCAATGGTTCAATGCTTAGAGCGAACAAGACAGGAGACATAGCATCTCCTTGTCTCATTCCCCTCCCCAGATTAAAGAACTTTGAACAGTGACCGTTCACCCTAACTCTTGATTTAGGATTATGATAGAATATTTGTATCCATTTTATAAATGTGTCATGAAACCCCATATATGCCAGTGTTTGTTTTAAATATATCCAATCCAATCTATCAAAAGCCTTTTCAGGATCTAGACTAAGTAACATTGAGGGAGCCTTTCTTTTTCCTGCAATCATCTGTATGTTTAGAGCTCTCCTAACATTGGCAGTACCATGGCGTCCACTAACAAATCCTGTCTGGTCGGACTTCACTAGTTTTCTAATGTGTGTCTGAATCCTCTCTGCTAAAATTGAAGTTAAAATTTTTAGATCCTGGCAGAGAAGGCTTATGGGCCGATAACCTGTGCACTGAGTAGGGTCTTTTTCAGCCTTATGGATAACTGTTATTACTGCCTCAGCCCATGACTTTGGAGGATCTCAATTCTCTAACGCGTAATTGTACATTCGACACAGAATTGGGGTTAAGTCATTTATGAAAGCTTTATAAAATTCTCTGGGGAAGCCGTCTACTCCCGGGGACTTACTACTCTTGAGTTTACTTATACTTTTCTTAATTTTCTCCTCTGTAATGGGACTAATCATTACTTCAGACTCCTCAACTGTCAGTCTATTCAATTTAACAGAATCCAGAATTTTTTTTATTTTTTCTTTCTTATTTGACTGTTCATCCTTTTCATATAATTTTTTTATAATAGTCTTTAAATGCATCAGCAATTTCTTTAGGTTGTGATGTTATAGTACCCGTATATGGGTGTTTAATTTTCGAGACAGCTCTACTAGACTGGGCCTTACGTAGTTGAAAAGCAAGCAGCCGGCTCGCCCTATTACCAAATTCATAATATTTTCTGCTTGTATATCTTAGAGCACCTTCTGCCTTGTAAGATAACAAGTCATCTAATTTCTGTCTATTTTGCTTCCACAGATTTTGTATTTTTGAGATTTTTTATTTCCAGTGTTTTTATGTTCATATTCTAACATTTTTATTTCTTTCTCAATTTCCAATTGTTTAAATTCTCTTTGCTTTTTTATTCTGGATGTAAGTGCAATAGTCTTTCCCCTTATTACTGCTTTGGCAGCATCCCATAATACAGAAGGGGAGACAGATCCATTATCATTTATTGTGATATAATCTTCCTATTCCCTCTGTATTTCCTTTTTGTGTGTTATGTTATTCAATACTGAGACATTTAGTCTCCAATATTTGAACTGTTTATGCTGCCCCAAATGTAGTTTTAAAACAACAGGGCCATGATCTGACAACGTAATGGGCTCTATATTGCACTCCACTGGTCTATACAGTTCAGTTTTTGAAATGCAGAAAAAATTCAGTCTAGAATAGCTTCTGCGTGTTTGTGACATAAATGTAAAATCTTTTTCTTTTAGGTGAGGATATCTCCAAATATCAATCAACCCCAATTCATTCATCATCCCAAAAACTGTAATTTTTTGAAAATACAAAAAAACTTTGTAATTTTTTTTTTAAACTAATTGTTTTATGCGATTGGAGTCTCTTTTCTATTGGCAGCCTATCCATGTATGGGTTTAGGACACAATTAAAGTCCCCACCTATCACTAAAATATCACTCTGCTTTTTCTGCCACAAGTGAGGAGATTTTCTTGAAAAAATATGGGCAATCTTCATTTCGTGCATATATATTTAGAAAGGTTATTCTAATACCCCCAACTAACCCCACAACCATGACATATCTGCCATATTTATCTTTGATCAATTTTTCATCTGCAAAATAGATAGCCTTACTAAATAGAATGGCAACCCCCCTTTTTCGCCCTCCACCATATGATGCACTAAAAACCTGGTCCACCCATTCTCTTTTCAACTTTAGATGTTCTTTGTCTGAAAGTTGAGTCTCCTGTAACATGGCGACACCGCACTTTAATGTCTTAAGCTATTCCCTTCACATTGTAACTAACACGGGTTAAACTATCCATGGTTATTAATAAAATTAAATACCTTCATAGATTGCCCCTTTGGGCTTACAGAACCAAAAACAATTAATGAGTCTATTTAAGTATACACTTGTAAAATTACCGCTGTCAAGGAAGAGAGAACAGTGAACTTAAACGTCAGATTGAACTTCATCACATCCAACTGTTTGCACTTTACACAAAAAGTATTCAACAAAACATAAATACAAAAAGGCAAGCAGTTCCCGATTGAAACTGGGCAGAGAGTTGTGACTCAGTCTCTCTGGGGAAAAAACACTTTGATCACTTGAATCGCTTCTTTTACTGGAAAATCTGTGAATTTTACCACTATTGATCTCTGATGTCTTTTGGCTTAGGAGCCAGAGCTCTGTGAGCCCTTTCAATTTTCATATCAACGTTGGGAAGAGAGTTTAAGGTTGAAGTGAGTAAGTGTCAGGAATAACCACAGGGATCCAATTGCAGGTCAGAATCTTTATTAACAAAACTAGGCAAAGAACTCAACAGAAGGGAAAAAAACGGCGGGCTCTAGGACCTATCCGGCGCAGGCGCTCGACACAAACGGCCGCGGCAGACTCGGGAGGGTGAGAGGCTGGACCAGAGAGGCAACTGAGTGGGGCACAGGCTGGAGGGTGAGCGGGAGTCCGGGCAGCAGCGCGGAGAGCAAAACTGAAACCAAAAAACAAACCTAGAAATAAACAGAAAAGACTGGAGTCAGACCACACTGGACTGAATGACAGGACAGGACAAGACAAGACTTGAGTCAGGCAGTAGCGCAAGCAGCGATCCGACAAGGGACAGAAAACACGAGGGAACTAACAGGGAGAGATAATGAGAGACAGCAGGTGTCAGCGATCACGCTAAACAGGGAAACAAGGAGACGGGGTAACGCAGACAGCGGGGCACGAGGCGAACTGTCAAAACAAAGCCACGTGCCCCAGCAAACACAACGACAACAAACCCGGGATGATCAGACCTGAGTCCTGACAGTAAGTCTTTTACAAACTCTACTGGATTCTTCCCTTCTTCGCTGTTTTCGTTGTTGCTAATAGTTTCCTCGGCGTCCACGATGCGCATTTCCAGCTTTGTTATTTGATCTTTCAATTCTTCGACTGAAGTTTCTAGTCTTGTCAGCGACTCCTTCGTACCAATTTGACCCTGCTGATTTTCCTTTCGCAGTTGTTTAAGTTCACCAACCAGATCCGCAATGGCCGAGTCTGTGCTAGCCCGTGTCTGAATAGGGCTTAGCGACCGCTTCCTTTCGTCTCTCTCTCTCTCAAATCATGTTTTGTCCCATCTCATGTTTATGATGCAAATGGTGTTTTATTTACCGTGTATAAGTTATTATTTTAGTTGGTTTAACAATAAATTCCCTGAGACCACGTTTTCCAATATCTATTCAGTCATGATGTCACAGGAAGTCCTCTGTTCATAGGATTCATAGGATTTATAGGATTGTCACCAATTTGGCAGATATTATGCAAAGACATTGAAGATGCTAAACTCAACTAGTGTTGCCATGACAAATGGCAAATTAATGACAAAAAACGTAAATAGGAAGTGGCTCATATCTGCTGTGTAAATTGAGTGATTGTTCAAATTTGAGATGTATGTTTGGACACACGCAGTTAAGCTTCTGCTGGTCATTCTCACGGAAGGTAGGAGGCCAGAAGGCCTGTAGTACGACCGGTAGTAGTGTGGTAGAGGGAACCTTAAAGACATAACCTGGTCTTGGGTAGAGAAAGGCTTTGGCCAAATCGGGCACAAAGTCCAAATAAGAAGGGGCCACAGAAAGGGCCTGGAGGTCACCCACTTTCCTCAGAGAAGTGTGTAGTGGATTTTTAATAGTATTTCTGTGTTATAAGATAAGTACTAAAAGGGTACTGGGGACACATGTCTTCATGTAAAGATCAGCACTGCCTATAAATATACAGGACAAGTGATACAATGTATCTTCTCAGATGGTGTGGAATGTATACAGGTTAAGTTGTGCAAGGCATGCAGGGTTTAAAAATATGGTAACTCTAAAGAAGGGAACTTAGAACTCAAGTTAAATGTGATCAGGCTGACACATACAGAAAAGCACAACCAGTCAGCATTAGGCATCCTGAAAAGTGCCATATAGGGGGTAATGACAGAAAGTATAAATGCATGGGTTTGAACAAGAATTGCTAGTTGCTCTAGTAGACCAACTCGGCTTTGTTTGGTTTGATAATAAAGTCTACCTTTTGGAAACTGAACCCACTTGTTTAAGACATGATTTTTCATAAAGAAAAGAAAATCCCACGACAAGTGCTGACCAATAAGAAGGCAGTCTTTGCCAAAAGAAGGTGATTTGATATTTCCCCAGTGGGCTCAAAAGGTGGAGCACAAAGGGCCTCTAGTACCACAGCTGGGTTCTACGGGGGGACGTGAGATCGTACCTGGGGCCTCAGTGCACCTTAGAGAAAACGTGTAACCAGAGGGTGTCTGCCCACTGTATAAGCACCAACTGAAGCGTGGTAAGCTGACATAGCTGCTACATTAGACCTTCATGGTGGAGTGAGCTAGCCCTGCAGAGAACCGTGTCTGCAAGAACTCCAGAACTGCGTTAACAGCACAGTTAACTTGGTCTAGCTGGCGGTCTCCGCACCATAAAGTGAAGAGTTTCCACTTCAGGACATACAGTTTCCTCGTAGATGGAGCTCTGGATTGAAGAATGGTCTCAACAACCCCAGCTGAGAGACCAGAGGCTACGAGTTGTGCCCCCTCAAGGGCCATACCCACAGCCTCCACAGCTCTGGGCGGGGGTGCATGAGACGCCCCCTGCCTGAGATAGCAGGTCCCCCCCTCAAGGGGATCTCCCAAGGTGAGCCGTCCAGGAGAGCCACAAGATCCAAGAACCAAGCTCGGTTCGCCCTGGCATACTCCCTGCAGAGCGATCAGGGGAAAGCGTACAGACAAAGTCTCGACCAGATCTGTACCATGGCATCCAGTCCCAGAGGAGCTGGATGAGCTAGAGAAAACCAAAGGGGACATTGCGCTGTCTCTTGAGAGGCAAAGATGTCCACTTGGGCTTGCCCAAAAATTCTCCATATCTGCTTCACCACCTCGGGGTGAAGCATCCATTCCCCGGGCCTCAGCCCCTGCCTCGACAGGATGTCTGCTCCTACATTGTGACATCCAGGGATATAAGCTGCTCTCAATGAGAAGAGCTTTCCATATAAGAGGTTGATATAAGAGACCACCGCTGTGTTGCTGGTGCGAACTAACACATGGTGGCCTCTTAGGTCTGGGAGGAAATGCCTGAGGGCATGAAACACCACCAACATCTCTAGGCAATTTATGTGCCAGGAATGCATCTGTCGCAAGTGAGACATGCCGGCAAAGAGCTTCCAGTACCAGGCCTTGAGTGAGGAACCAAGGTTTCTTCCATATATCAAAGGCCCAAAGGCAGGGTCGCGTGACCTTTATTTTGAGAAAAGGATTCCCCTCGAGGAAAACCCCTTGGTTTTTAGCCACCACTGCAACGGCCTCATATGCAGCAGGCCGAATGTGACTGGCCTTCTTTGACTCTCGTGACTGCACTGAGGATCGAATCTACTCGAGCAGAAGACAGATGTGCCAACATCGTGGTTGAATCCCAAACTACACCCAGATAAGTAGTTCTCTGCGCTGAAGAAAACACACTTTTCTCTGTGTTCAGTCTGAACCCCAACCATTTCATGTGGTTTAGAACGACATCTCGATGCCGAACTACCACCTGCTCTGTAGTGAGCTAATATCAACCAATCATCGATATAATTAAGTATGTGGATGCCCCCGTGTTGCAGGGGAGCCAGCGCTGCATCTACAACTTTTGTGAAAGTACAGGGTGAGAGTGCTAGACTGAAAATAAGGACAGATATTGGTAAGCTTCACCCCTGAAAGCAAACCTCAGGTATTTCCTTTGTTGAGGAAGGATGGGTTTATGAAAATATGCATCTTTCAGATCTATCATGACAAACTAGTCCTCGGACCTGATTTGGGACATATGTTTTGGGACATCTGTTTCACAGTCTGATTTGGGACATCTGTTTCACAGTCAGCATATTGAACTTCAGTTTCATGACTGAGTGGTTCAGAAAACGCAGATCTAAAATAGAAAGCAACCCTCCATTCTTCTTGGGAACAATGAAGTAAAAGCTATAGAGCCCTAGCCCTTTCTGCTGAGGAGGGACCACTTCTATGGCCTTTTTCCTGGTGTGAATAGACCGGTGCCCTGTAAAGGAAACCCTGCATGGAACTTCCGGTTCAAACTCTCCAGGGACCTCTGTATGGGTAGCACTTTCCCCATGCTTGCTGAACTTGGCAAACACTGGGGGGCACAGTTGTTTGAGGCGGCTTCGCCCGGAAGCACCCAAAGTGGCAGGGTCAACAGCCTGGCCTCCAGAGGGTACTGAGGAGGTGCGGGCATCGTATGATGAGATGTTAACCGCTGCTCCCCAGATGGGGCTGCCCCTGAGGTCCTGACTGGTAATTGTCAGGACCCCTTGGTCGAAGTCCTCTTTAAAACCTCAGATCCTGTCTTGGTTTTTCAGACAGATGGGGAAAATGGGTCTTTATGAGTCCCTGTAGGAAGAGTTGGTACACAGCTGTGAGTGTGGTGAGGGAGTAACTGCTGCCATAGACCTGCCAACCGCACGGACGGTCTTGGCGAATAGCGGTTCTAACATGTCCTTAAACGTAAGTCCCTCGCTCTCATCAATCTCTTTCAGCAGGTCGGCTTGGTATGCCTGTAACACCGCCATGGTGTGCAGGAAAGCACCAGTCTGCCCTGCTATCTGTGTCCTCCCTGCCCACCAGCGCTGCTTTGCGCAACGGCTTGGAGAGCAGAGCCGGAGCATTAAGGACAACGGCACATCAGAAGACAGATAGCAGTTAGTGTCTGTTCAACCCGGGGCATCGCCTTATACCCGTATTTATCAGATACGGGTATGGAGTATGGTTTAGCAAAACTATTTAGAAAAACGGTAGGCTCCGGCGTGGAGGTTGAGGCCGACTGCGCAAAGAGTGTTCATATAGCTTGCTCTTTTGCAGCCCAGCCTGTTCATAGGAGAACCAATCGAAGTTCAGTTTAGCCACAGCCAAAGTAACAACCTCCAAAACTCCTCATATTGCAGGGACTGAAAGGACTCATCAACGCTCTCTACATCCACTTCATCCACGCGGAGAGTCGAGCCCTTTCCCTGGGGGGGAGCCACAGAATGGGCTTCAGAACCCAGAGAGAGAGAGGGGGCGAAGAGCAAGATGGGGCGTGCCCATCTTAATTCCCTCCGCCAGATACATCTGCAAATGCCACGAGCGCAGTTGCTGCTCTGCCTCGGCATAGCGGGCCAGCGTCACGAGAAACGAAGTGAAGTCTCTCTCCTCAAAGAGAGCCTTCCGGGAGTGAAGCGATCGCATTGAAACCTGCTCACAAGTGGGCAGTCAGCTTCCTAGAGAGGTGACTGAGCGTGCTTCACTTCCAAACACACAACACATAAACCGCGTGTATCCCACCTGTGGATAGTCTTTCTATTGCGGGTGAGGAAAAACACACGGTCTACAATGTGGAGTGTTATGCTCTACCCTCTTTGTCTTTTCTTTAGCTTTAGGCATTATTTAAATATCCTACTTTCTAAAGACAGACAAACAATAAATAGACAATTTTCACACAGAGCGCTTCGCTGAATAAATGAAGTTACCAGTTTGCTCAGCGCATGTGCTTTTAAGCTTTCTGGTCATGACGTCACCCTGTCTGTGATGTATCGCCCCCCGATTAGACAGTTTTTACATCTGATTCAGAGTGCATAAAAGCTGGAGGCGTTCCCAAAGCATTTTGATGCAGCTCGAGTTCCTGAAAGGGAACAAGGTCAGCAATTGCGTACACACAACATTGATCTGACAAAGACAAAGAGAACACAAGGGAATATAACGAGAAAAGGAAATGAGAAACAGGTGCAGGTAGTGAGTGAATTAGGAATAACGAGTGGGGCGGGGAAAATAGGACGCCGATGCATGTGGTGAACTGTCAAAACAGAACCGCGTGCATCACAATAAATAAAACACAAAACCCCATTTCATAATCGGGCTGACCTGACCGCGTTCCTGACATTACCCCCCCGCCCAGAATTGCCCCAGGTGACCCAGGAGGGCAAGAACTGCCATGTTCCTGAAGGAAGTCCCAAATCAACGAATGGTCCAGGATATCCCCACCCGGAACCCACAACCTCATGGGTGTCCCGCATCGGTGTGCTCATCCCACACGACAAAACATCTACAGCCTCAGCAGGGTCCTTTCAAAAGGAATAAAAATTAAAGCATTGGTCTTCTATGTACTTTTTCATTGATCGTCTGCCTGGTATCAAATTAATCATATTTATACTTCAGCAATTCAATCTCTATCACCGGCCTACATTCCACCTTGTAACAGCAGATTGTTGCTAGAGCTGCTATCCTTTATCACCAAAGTTAAAATTTTCTTGTTAATTCTGTTTCATTCCATCATCACGGTCTCATTCCCGTTAATTCTTTTAATGCTTACTCCAAACTATCACCAAGTCAGTCCCATACTAACATCTATACGTAAGTCTTTAATGTAATGCATTGCCTTTTAACCAATCATAGTCACAGTTACTGACTGCATCTTTAGCATGCCAGAGGAGAACTGGCCTTCCTGTCAAGTCCGGGTTCTCACAAGGTTTTTTGTCTCCACTTATCAATCTCTGGAGTTTTGGTTCCTTGCCACTGTTGCCCTGTTGGCTTGCTTGCAGGGAGTCTGCTGACATTAGTTTAGATAATTTCACAAAATACTGTATTATTACTGTCTAGTAATTCTATAATTCTCATATACTTGCATATTTCATATACTTCATTTATTTGCATATTTCATTTTACATGTTTAAATCTGTAAATATCTCTGGATGTTTTCACTGTAATTTTTAAAGCTTCTTTACAACAATGTACCATTGTGAAAAGCGCTCTATAAATAAACTTGAACTTGAACTTAAACTTAAACCACTCCTCCGGACCGTAACCTTCCCAGTCCACGAGATACTGAAAGTCCCTGTCACATCGTCGCAAGTCCAGGATTCTGTGTATAGTGTAAGCGGAAGTGCCATCTACCATGAGGCGGGGTGGGGGGGCAGGGGCAGAAACAGAAGTACTGTGGGGAGACAACAACACAGGTTTGACCCTGGATACATGTAAAACATGGTGTACTTGACCAAGTCTAGCAGGGAGCTTGAGCTTGACAGTCACCTGACTGAGCACCTTAGTGATCTTGTAAGACCCAATGAACTTAGGAGCTAGTTTACGAAATGAGCTCCTGAGAGGCAAGTCCTTGGTGAATAGCCATACCCTCTGACCACATATATAGGTGGGCTGCTTGGTGTGATGTCTATCAGCGGCTACCTTAGTCTGTTCTGCAGTCTGGGAACTAATTTAGTTAAGACCTGGGCTCCCTGCAAGAGTTCAGAGGCTGACGACATAAGAGGTAGGGGATACCTGTTCTTAACCGTAATGTTGTTTAGGCCATGATAATCTATGCATGGTCGCAAGGAGTCATCCTTCTTCTTAACGAAGAAGAAACCTGCACCGGCAGAGGAGAAAGAGGGGTGAATAAGTTCAGCCTTAAGAGACTCCTGAATGTACTTTTCCATGGACTCTCTTTCAGGACCAGACAGGGAAAATAACCGATCCTTGGGCGGAGAAATGCCTGGGAGAATGTCATATGGACGATGAGGAGGAAGGGACATGGCTCGGAACCTTGAGAAAACCGCCCGCAGATCCAGGTACTCCCCAGGAACTCCAGACAGGTCCGCCGCCTCCAAAGACCAGGCACAGATAGGGGAAGGGAGGAGCGCATCCAGAGTTCGGGGGAATTCCAAGCCCAAGATCTCATCCTGGATGGGGTCTGAAAGGCCGGGAACCAGGAACCGGGACCGATTAGCTGAGCCATTCCAGTCACAGGAAGCAGCAAGTGTCTTGAAGGAAATGCAGTAGTTTGTTACAGAATCTGCTCCCTGCGACAGATGATAGAGACTCTCTGGCTCATCCAGTGAGTAGAGTGAGCATGTACGCGACCTTGGACCTTTTGTCTGTGTACTGCCGGGGTTGCAGGGTGAACACCACTGAACATTGGGACCCCGTCATAGATGGGAGGATTGTTGGCATGGGGTGCTGGCGGACTGTGCAGACACTGCCGGGGGGATAGACATGGTTCGTTGCAGGTCTTTAATCCATGCAGACAGTGAGTTCCTGCACCTCCCTTGACGCAGCTCTGGGCTGAGCTTCATGTTGCCTCAGCAAAGCGCCCTGTTGCGCCAAGGCATGTTGCAGGCGTCCTTGCTCCGCTGAGTCCATTGTGGTCAGACCGTTGTGTCACAATTAACAAGAGGGACTCAGTCGTGGAGACAAACAATTTATTAAAAAGAAACAATAACGGTATCAAACAGTGTCTAAGATGAATAGTGTCAAGGTGACCAGAGTCCGGGGTGAAAACAGCAGGACTGGGGCGGAGATGGAAGGCCAACCCACCATGACCGGCTTACAAGGCCAACCGGAGACCCAGATCACGGCAGCGCCGATTCTGGCACAGGAGGCAGTGATGGGCGGCTGACGCCGGAACCAGCAAACGGGGCCCAATAGGTCCTGGTATACGGCAGTGCTGGATGCAGCGAGTCGGTTGCAAGAGAAGAAAACAAAAGAAAAACCAACTGAAGTCTCAGACGAATAAAACAAGAAAAATGACAAAAACATAAATCCCACTATGGCAAGGCAAGAATAAAAAAACACGACAAGAAAACAAGGTCAGCAATTGCATACACACAACAACGATCTGAGTTCCATGGCTATGGCAAATAATAGAGGACTCAAAGGACATCCTTGTTCAGTATTAAAATTGTTCTATCTAACACCATTAGTGGTAACAGCTGAGATGGGGGAAATATATAATCCCAAAAATATAATATATAAAACCAACTGGAATCTCATACGAATAAAACTAGAAAAATGACAAAAACATAAATCCCACTATGGCAAGGCAAAAATAAAAAAACACGACAAGAAAACAAGGTCAGCAATTGCGTACACACAACAAAGAACACGAGGGAATATAAAGGGAAAAGGAAATGAGAAACAGGTGCGAGGAGTGAGTGAATTAGGGATAACGAGTGGGGTGGGGAAAACAGGACACCGATGCACATGGTGAACTGCCAAACAGAACCCCGTGCATCACAATCAAAACTCTGGTTCATGATCGGGCTGACCTGACCGCGTTCCTGACAGTATGCAGCCATTGATCCTTGTTATTCCATCTACTCAAAATGCATTTCTGAGCGGAGTAATCAAAATATGAAGGAGGCTTAAGGGTATCTCATCATTTAGGCCCGATAGGTAGGTCCTTGCTTTAAGCCGAAGGGGACATTTAAAACTTAAGTCCAACTGTATGCTAACCAAGTCCCAGAACTGCTATATAAAAGGACAACTCTATAGGCAATGATAAAATGTCCCAGTAGAAGGTTTACTTTTGATACACATCTGACAGACCTGGGTTCATTTTATGCCTGATCTCTGGCAAAATAAACAGTCTGTGCAGAAATTGCCTTTTCCAAGCAGAAAAAGTGGCTAGAACAGAAAGATGCTTGCTGCATATCTCATCCCAAGTATATATTCAATTAACTGGCCGAATTGCCTTTCCATTTGTCCGGTCTATCTACCTTAAGGCCACAGAGTATATTATAAACCCGTCCTGTGATAAACTAGACTGAATAGCTCATAAATAAAATTAAAAAAGATGTTGCCGCTAACTTCCCTGATTTAACATCTTTTTAGCCCAAATAAATAAAATTATTGAACTATTTTATTTAACTAAAATTAATAAATTTAAAAAATTTTCTATAATTATTTTTTCATAATTTTAATAGGAAGCATTTGAAATAAGAAAACAAAAGAATATTCATTATAATGAGATGAATGCAACCTAATAATAATAGGGGCAGGCCGCACCATACATCAAGATTGTGTTTCACAATGTAACAGGAGTAAAATTTTAAGTCTAATATTCGAGGGGAGATTTTTAAACCCAAGTAAGAGAACCCTGTGGGGGACCAACAAAATGGATCCAGTCTGAGTGAACTATTAAGGGGCATAGCTTCACTTATAGAAAAATGAATCTTGTAGTCAAAAAAGGAACCAAAATAATTAATCAGTTTTACCAATTGTGAAATAAAGTGTTTAGCAGACTCTAAATAAAACAAAACATTGCCAAGAAATTTTATGCAATCCATTAAAATAACACTTTTGATGATTTTATCTTCTCTTATACTAGCTAGGCAAAATAATAGAGGACTCAAAGGACATCCTTGATCAGTATTAAAATTGTCCTATTTAACACCATTAGTGGTAACAGCTGAGAGGGGGGAATATATAATCAATATCAAATGCCTTTTCAGCATCGAGGGACACAACCAAAGCATCAGGACTAAACAAGGAAGAATGATGAATAATGTTTAAAAGAGTTCTTACATTATGTGATGAGAACATGCCATGAATAAAACCTGTCTGATCATTATTAATCATAGAAGGAAGAATAGTCTCCAACTGTAGAACAAGAACTTTAGCTATAGGCCTAAAATCTGTATTTAAAACCGATATAGGCTGGTATGAGGAGCATTCCTCCATAAGGAAATATTAGTCTCCCTTAATAAAGGGGGAAAAACACCTGCTTCAAATGACTGCAGTAACATTTCGTGTAATGGACCCAACAGAATGAGCTGAAACTTTTTATAAAATTCTGCACTGAGGCTGACAGGTCCTGGGTCCTTATTGTTAGGAAGTGATTAAATACTATTCATAATTTCACTAAGTATTATTGGATTATCTAGAACATCTCTCTGTAGATCTGTTAAATTGTGAAAAGTACAAATGCTTATAAAAACTGCTTATATTTGTGAAGTAGGAAATAGATAATGAGGGTTTTGGGCGCTATTGCGTACAAAATGTAAGACTGTTAATAGTTCTGGTCCTTGTGAGAATGCCATGGTCACTGTGGTCTCATAAAATGCCTGCATAACACACAGGGTGAACTTGCTAATTAGTTGCACCATTTAAAATGCTGTTTAGCAAGGTGCATTGTGTGTCGGTTTAGTACTGCACTATGCCTATTTAAATTAAGTCATGTGTAAAACCAAGCCTATTCATAGGCAAGTTCAAGGTCATGTGACATAGCATTGCGCGCCACAATGCCTTTAAAAGGTGCCTGAAAAATATGTTTTAAGAAAGGCATGCCACCATACATTACAGTGGGTGATACACATATTATGTGTTTATTGTGTTTGGGAGCAGAGCATGCTAGGTCAGCTCTTGAGAAAGCTGACTGCCCTCAGAGTGAATATCTTCCGCTGAGGACACTCCACTCCCACCTGGCTTTGTTTAGTTCTGATGATGGCCGGGCAGCTGCACCTTACGGGTTTGGTCCCGCTTCCGCTAAGGCAGAGTGGAGGCCTTTTCTCTCACGCGGTCTCTGCCAAATCGCATGAGCACATGTCAGCGTCATAAGCCCAATCGGCATTCTCTTTTGAGCTCAAAGATAAGCTGAGATGCTGAGGCAGACCGCTTCATCTTTCTGCCACATTTGAGGAGCTGGTTGAGGTTGTTTCTCGTGCTGTCGAGAAGCTGAGCTTTAAGTTGCCAGATGATCAAGAGCACATTAAAACTTCCAAGTTGGAGGATAGGTTCCTTCTGGTTCAGCCTCACTCATCCAGCTCCCTTGGGGCTGGATGCCTTGGTACAGGTGTGGCCAAGGCTGTATCTGTACGCATTTCCCCCAAAAGCCTTGCTCCCAGTAGTCCTAGCCAGGGTTTGCCAGGACCATGTTTGGCTGCTTCTAGTAGCGCCCTTCTGGCCAACCCGGATCTGGTTTTAAGACATAATATCTCTCCTGGATGGAGCTTGCATTCCGGAGAAACCTTCTATCCTAGGCTCGGAGGTTGATCTTTCACCCCGGCCGGAGATCTGGAAATTGTGGGTCTGGTCCCTGAGGGGAGCCAGCTCTTAAATTTTGTTTTTTTAACTGAGGCTGTAGAGACCATTCTGAGTTCCAGACCACCATCTACTAGGAGGTTGTATGCTGTGAAGTGGCAGCGCTTTGTGTTATGGTGCAGATGACAACATTTCAACCTGGTTCACTGCCCTGTCAGTTCAGTGCTGGAGTTTTTTCAAGAGCACCTTTCTGCATGGTTGGTTCCTGCCACCCTCAAGGTTTATGTGGCCGCTGTGTCTGCTAGCCACGAACCTGTCAATGGAGCCTCTATTAAGAGACATCCTCTGCTGTCTTATTTTCTGCATAGTGCCAGATGCCTAAGGCCTTTCTGTCACATGCGGGTCACTTTTTGGGATCTTTCCATTGTGTTAAGGTTGTTGTTTTTTTTGGCTCCATTTGAGCCCCCAGAATCAGCCTATAATATGTTTCTGATTCTTAAGGTGGCTCTACTCTTAGCTCTTACATCACTCAAAAGAGTGGGAGATCTACAGGCTTTTTCTGTAGACCCTGCCTGCTTAGATTTTGCCCCTCGCTTTGTCAAAGTCATTTTGTGGCTGGTCACCCTTTGGTACCAAGCCTTCTGTCCTCTGCCATTTGATTCACCGGAGCAGGAAAGGCTTCACTTGTTGTGTCCAGTTAGAGCTTTGAGACTCTATATTCACCGTTCAGGACAGTGGCATAAGACCTCCCAGCTCTTAGTCTGTTTTGTTGGCCACAACCAAGGTAATGCGGTCACAAAACAGCGCCTGTCTCACTGGATCAAATATGCTATTACCCTGGCCTATGAAGCCTGTGACCTGCTGTCACCTCTGGGCATTAAAGCCCATTCTACTAGGGTTATAGCATTACGTAAGGCTCTGTCTAGAGGATTGTCCCTATGGGTTATTTGTGCTGCGTCAGGCTGGTCTTCTCAAGGTTTAGACAAAAATCTCATTTACTATGATGTTTTTGGCACAGACAAAGATGCTGACTTCAAAAGACTTGATATAGACTGATCAGCCACAACATTAAAGCCAAATATCTGCCTAATATCATGTAGGTCTCCATTGTGCTGCCAGAACAGCTCTAATGTGATACAGCACAGATTTCAGAAGACCTTGTTACCAGATGTCCTGTGGTGTCCAGCATCAAGACATTAGATGTTCAGTCAGACTGAGAACTGAAGAATGTAAAGTGCAAGACAATACCTTGGACTCCTTGTCAAGTTCCAGCCTAAACATAACAAATCATGCATGTGCAGTTGTAACATAGACTCAGGATTCATGGGATCCATGTGCAGCGTTCTTTATTCAGTGTCAAACAGGCAGAGGTCAAAACCAGCAAACAGGTGTATCAGAGGAAATCATACAATGTAAACAAAGTCCAGGCAGATAATCAGGGCAGGTGGCAAACAACAAGAGTAATCCAAACAACAGGCACGGGTCAAAAGGCAGGCAGCAAATGATCAAACAACGAGGAGACAAAAACAGGGAAGTAACAGGTAAGGCTATCCAGGAAAAACGCTCAGAAATGATCACCGTGGCAAATCAAGACTTCGCACAGTTCAATGGAAGTGGTGAGTATAAATAGCGTTCATGATTGGAAATGCGGAACAGCTGAGAGGGGCGTGGCCCCAGGTACGGGGTATATGGGAAATGTAGTTCTTAGAATTCGGGTGATGGTTCCCGCTGACGGTGGTCGGAGGGAGCCACAGAGACCGGATTTGTGACAGCAGTGTTCTTCACATCTACAAGTCTATTCAACATTCAAATCTATAAATGTTTTTTAACTGATACATTTCGTAATAAGGTTCCCATGTATAATATCTGCCACATACCAAATAATGTTAACACAGAAAGTTAATAACCACAGAAAAATGCCTCTGAAATTATTTTAAAAACAATAATAAAGAAATAATTGGAAAAAGTACAGAGGCTTCTTGGTCACAACTTCATTAAAATTTAATCTTTATGCATGATTCAATTAAATGTTTGATCCATTTAAAAAATGATCCATTTACATTACATTTACATGTATGCACTTGGTAGACACTTTTATCCACAGCGACTTACAGTGATTCAAAGTATACAATTTATTAGTATGCATTACCCGGGAATCAAACCCACAACCTTTGCTCTGCTAATGCAATGTCATACCAGCTGAGCTACAGGAACTCTTCAGCAGCCAGTCAATTATTATTATTATTATTATTATTATTAATAATAATTATTATTATTAATTATTATTATTTATAATTATTATAAATTATTATATTCTGAAATGATTACATTTTGCATGTGGTTTGCATCACTACCTATCTTGTGTACAAAGTTATAGTCAATAATGTTGTAATGACATGTATGACACAGTATGTGTGTCATCTTGGCTGTGCAAATGGTGTCACTGTTGTTTGTATATGAAGTAAAATGATAAAACCCTCATGGATAGCATACAACACTCATCAGATCAGAGATCAGCATGTTATTGTATGGTGCTCTAGAATACTTGCGGGATTGGCCAAATATTCAGTAGCCAGTTACCTCATGTACTCTCTTCTCAAATTTAAAAAATGACATAATTTTACATCCATTTATTTGTTTTGTTTTTGTTTTGTAAGATAATGTATAATTAGTTGACTGGCTGACTACATTATTTTTTTCTTTTAATTACTGGTATCAACTACTTTTACTCTGAGATGATTTGTAGATTGTGGTGTTACTATCTGCTTGTGTTGTGCTTGTGCAACTGATTGACTACAGTGCCAAGGTCATGGCTTTGATTTGTGATAAATGCCTTTCGCTCTGAGTCCTGCAGTTGACTGTCAGAGAACTACAAACATGTACTGGTTTAACAGTTACATGATGGTTTTAGCACACTGCTGAGAACATCTGACCTTGCCAGTGATGTTTGTAGTCGCAGGTCCGGGACAAGGCGATCATCATGGCACTGTAGAGGGGCAGGACCATGGCACAAAGACGCCAGCTGCGCCCACGTCCAACGTTTGTGAAGCACTGCAACTTGCCCGCCAAGTAGAATGAAGTAAAACCCAATCCAGAGAAAGCAACTAAGACAACAGATGAAAGAAAAGAAAAAACACTATGTAAAATAAAAGGCAAATTACAGTGAGAAATTATGTCTTTTAATCCTTATCACAACAGATATGTTTTTAATCTCTTAATTCACTCTCCTATGTCTAAATACACTGTGAAAAGTTGTACCTTGCTATTTTTCCCTTAAGGAGCTATTTTCACTAGATCTGACTAGAATTTGTAATGAAGTGATGAAGTGAGGTTAAACTAATCACTTTAATTTCAAAATAAATCTTTTATTTAGTTACCACATGAAGCACATTTTTGTAGTTTAACATTTTTTTGTCCTGCAAAGTTTCCAACCCAAAAACACACCTGAACCAGCTAATTAGGGTCTTAGTAGGCAAATTAAAAACTTCCAGGTAGGTGTGTTCTGGCAAGTTGTTTCTCCAGTACAGAAAACTACTTTTCTGGGAGTGACGTGATTCCACTACAATGCAGCCACAAATGTCTCCTGTATGTGTAGAGTCAATCCTTGCCACTGTGAGCAGCATTTAGCTAGGCCAGCATCTAGCAGTCTTCCAGATTCAAAGACCTTATAGCAGCCAACATGATTTTATTGGGTCTAGTGCACATGAGGCCTTTTCTGTTCTGGCTAAAGAGAAACGGTTATTATGCCAAAAAAACACCTGTTAAGAATAGAAAGGGTTATGTGTAAAGGGCTTTGGCGGGCCTCTAGATGCGGGTCTCTCAACTAAGGTTGTACAGACAATTCTGAGTTCCACAGCTCCTTCTACTAGGAAAATGTATGCTTTGAAGTGGCAAGTCTTTGTGTCATCGCATGAGTTGCCAGAACAAGAAAGTCTTTACTTGTTGTGTCCAGTCACAGCTTTGAGGATCTGTGTCTCTCAAGATCTCTCAGCTTTTAGTCTCTTTTGGTGGTTACAACCAAGGTAATGCAGTCACCAAACAGCACTTATCTCACTAGATCACAAATGCTATTACCCTGGCATATGAGGCCTGTGACCTAGTATCACTCATGAGTATTAGGGCCCATTCTACCAGGAGCATTATCCAAGACACTGTCTAGGGGTCCACCCCTAAGTGATGTTTGTGTTGCGGTAGTCTGGTCCTCTCCACACACATTCATTAGATTTTACAGTTCAGACTTGAATTCAACCCCAGGTGCTCAGGTCTTCCTGGGCTGACAGTCTCTCTTTCTGCTTTACATGTTCTCTCTACCAATGTTTCACAGCATCTGGGGCAGGCCTTCCCTCAGTGTGGTGTTGTGATGCAGCATGGAGTTCCCTCAAAGGGGAACGTCTCAGGTTATATGTAACCTAGTTCCCTGAGACAGGGAACAAGATGCTGCGCTGTGTTGCCACACCTATTCATGACTACACAGCCTATTTCAGATTTTAAACCTGATTACATATTTTGCAGGTATCTTTTAAAGGTTACGATTTTCACTAAATTTGGTACACTGGTGACAAACAGTTTTCCAAACAACCATCTGTTCTTGAATACCACTTCAACGAATTTCACAGCCAGCCGGGCAAAATGGATATGAGGCTGATATATATATGAAAAATATTTTTTTTTGCTCGTAACTGTCTCTTTAGATTCCTTGAGGCATGCCAAATGAAATTTGAATATGAGTTTTATTTTATATTGTATGCAATATTTTATGAATGCAGTTTATTGCAATTGAATTGAATGCAATTCATTATCTAAGGGTATTTACAAAGTTTGGAGCCAGCACACCATAGTGGTCAATAGTTATAAGAATTTTTGAAACTGCTTCTAACTTTTGATTAATTTGCCTTTTTGTCATGTTTTGACAACCTACTTTTTCAAACTCTTAGGTCATATGTCAGATTTGCACATTTTTGCATGCATCATCTACAGACACTCCTGACAAAATATTATCAAAATCTTTAATAACGGATCAAATAGATCTTCAGTAACGCAAGATGGCAAGATGCTCAAAAAGGATCTCAGGCTGTGTCTCAATATTAACAAAAAACTGCAAGTGCCCTGCTTGCAACTATATTTGTAGTTTTTATTTTAATGTTTTTAATTTATTTTATTGTTTTATTGTAGCTTTGTTGTAGTTTTCATGTCAGTTTTAGTCATTTTTATAACTCTTTTTATGTGCTTTTACATTTTAAAAGTTTTTTATTATATTGCTTTAGTTTAGCTGTAACTGTAGAATTAATGAATAATGTTGTGTATATATAGTGTACAATAAACATAGACTAACATAAACTAACAACAGCAGGCCACAAAAACATGACAAAACACATCAAAGCTTGATTAGACACTCAGCTGAAAAAATCCACTACAGCAAAGATGCAAATAAAGAGAAAGTGCTTGTTTTCCTCAGTTAATAATACAGACAGTAGCCCCTTTTCCATCAGGCCATGACTTTCATTGAGCTGGACTGAGCCAATTGCCTTGGACTTGGACAAGATGCGTCTTCCCTGTTGGGCCAATAGCACCGCAGCACAACCCAAATAAACAAAAAAAACAAGATAAGAAGATAGAGGTTCGGCTGTGTTTATGCCAAAAGCATATGTTTGCTGAAGAGGCTAAAGAGAACTATTCAGCTACGTAAAAGGCGGTTACAGGAAACAATGTAGTAAACATAAATCTTCAACATACCGTAAAAGTAATTGAGTACCCTTAGAAGAGGGTATAACGAGACAACGTTCACAAGACAAAGTAACGCCAAGGTATGGGTCTATCGCCGAACAAGTGACTGGTGGAAGAACACTGCTTAAAGTTTCACAGATGAGCACAAATAAAAAGAGCAGCCTGAAACCAGCAACCTAAACCAGAAGTATTTCATACTAGAAGTATTTTCATAGCATGGAAGGAGAGTTTTAAATTACAGAAATGCCTTAAAAACCTCCAGATCTGCCTACATTTCAAACTGCCTACTTTTATATTTATTTGATACAGTGGTTGAACTAACCAAAAATAAAGCATTAACTGCTTCTGACAGTTGTCAGTATCATAGAAATGGTTAGATACACCACATTTTCAATATTTGCAAAATTGAATTTTTATCTTAAAACTGTCAGGATCTTCATGCACCTGGCGGCCTCTGCAGCTACTCCATCACCGTCTCCCACTGCCCCTGAGCCCCGGGGGTTATGCCTCTACTGTGGGAGACCAAGACACATTGCTGTCAAGCCAGGGTCCACCCGTAGAACAGGGAGTACTGGTGGGCCGACTCCCATTTTCCCCGACTTCACGCACTTACCTGGACTCCATCATTCACATCAACTCTGCATCCCATCCCACTCGTGCCTTGGTGGATTCAGGAGCTGAGGGCAACTTCATTGAGTGCCGCTTCTCCTGTGTCTTGTCCTTTTCTGTTTCAGGTGGAGGCAGCAGACCTGTCTGAAGTTCTGGGGGAGTACCTGCATCTGCGGGCGGTTTTCTCGAGGTCCCGAGCCATGTCTCTGCCCCCTCATCGTCCTTACGGCTGTGCGATATTGATCTCCTCCCAGGTTATTTTCCCTGTCTGGTTCTAAAAGAGAGGCCATGGATAAATACATTCAGGAATCTCTCAAGGCTGGTTTTATTTGCCCCTCTTCCACCCCTGCTGGTGCGAGTTTATTTTTTGTTTGAAAGAAGGACGGCTCCTTGCGACCTTGCATTGGTTATCGTGGCCTGAACGACATTACGGTTAAGAACAGGTATCCCCTACCTCTTATGTCATCAGTCTTTGAACTTCTGCAAAGAGCTTGGGTCTTCACCAAACTAGACCTCTGCAACGCTTATCATCTTGTCCGTATCAGAGAGGCCGATGAGTGGAAAACTGCATTTAACACACCTACGGGACATTTTGTATACCTGGTCCTTCCTTTTGGGCTGACCAATGCCCTGGCAGCTTTTCAGGCTCTAGTTAACGATGTGTTGAGAGACATGATCAATCAGTTTGTCTTTGTGTACCTTGATGACATTTAGATTTTTTCACCATCCAGGCAGGTACACACTCAACACGTTCATAGAGTTCTCCAGCGTCTTCTTGCTCCGAGGTCCTCTGGTAGGGTCATGAGTCCAGGTTAGTCTGCCATCCAGGAGTTTGCACAGGCCAACGTCAGACAGTTCGTGTTGGCTTGTTCCACATGCTCGCAAAATAAGAGTTCCAATCGCCCCGTGGTTGACCGGTTTTCCAAGGCAGCCCATTTCGTTCCTCTCCCCAAACTCCCCTCAGCCAAAGAGACAGCTGACATCATGGTTAATCATGTTTTCTGTATTTATGGTCTTCCTGTTAACATAGTTTCTGATAGGGGCCTTCAGTTTGCGTCTAATTTTTGGAAGGGGTTCTGTTGACAGATCGGGGCCTCTGCAAGTATGTCATCTGGGTTTCACCGTCAGAGCAATGGGCAATGCGAATGAGCCAACCAGGATTTTGAACGAGCTCTCCGCTGTCTGGCGTCTCAGAGTCCAAACTCCTGTAGCCAACACCTCCCTTGGATTGAGTACGCCCGCAACTCTCTACCTGTAGCATCGACAGGTATGTCCCCATTTAAAGTGTCTCTAGGTTGCCAACCTCCCTTGTTTTCTTCACAGGAACCCGATGCTGCTGTCTTGGCCCAGACTGCGAGATGAACTAAGGCAGCCGCTGACACTGCACCAAGCAACCCACCTATATCTGTGGTCAAAGGGTATGGCTATCCACCAAGGACTTGCCTCTCAGGAGCTTATTTCGCAAACTAGCTCCTAAGTTCATTGGGCCTTACTAGATCCCTAAGGTGCTCAGTCTGGTGACTGTCAAGCTCAAGCTCCCTTCTAGACTTGGTCGGGTACGCCCTGTTTTTCATGTATCCAGGGTCAAACCTCTGTTGTTGTCGCCCCACAATACCCCTGTTTCTGCTCCTGCCCCCCCTCCCCCCCTCATGCTTGATGGCACTCCTGCTTACAATGTACGCAGGATCTTGGACATGTGACGTTGTGGCTTTCAGTATCTCCTGGACTGAAAAGGATATGGTCCGGAGGAGAGGTCGTGGGTGTCAGGTCGGGATGTCCTGGATCGCTCGCTGATTTGGGACTTCCTTCAGGAACGTGGCAGTGCCCGTCCTCCTGTGTTGCCTAGGGGTGATTCTGGGGGGGTAATGTCAGGAATGCGGTCAGGTCAGTCTGATCTTGAACCAGGGTTTGTGTTTTGTTTATTGTGATGCACATGGTTTTGGTTTTTGACAGTTCACCATGTGCATCGGCGTCCTGTCTTTCCCCGCCCCACTTGTTAACCTTAATGTCTAATCACCCACACCTGTTTATCATCAACCTTTTCCTTTATATTCCCCTCATGTTCCCTTTGTCTTTGTCAGACCGTTGATTTTTTTGATGTCTGTACCGCATCTATCTAGTCTTCGACCCAGCTCCCCTCTACTTACCCTGGCTTTTGTCCGCTCTCCAGGACATTCCCTATTCGTCGTTCATTCACTCCGTCAGCAGCTCCTTACCAACAAGGCACCTCCCGGCACCACTCCCTCTTCACCAGCGGACCGGGTGCAGTTCTGAGTACCGACTCATCGCGGTCGCCGCTGCAGGTCTCTCCCCTGCTGTTGCCACTCATTCTGATTTCTTTGGACTATTCTGTTTTGTTGGTTTTTGTGACTGTGTTGTTAAATAAACTCTCACTCTACATTTGGGTTTCTTCCAGTTCTTGACAAAAACTATATCAAAACAAAAACACATGCTCACTTTGTTGCTCCCACACCGCTTCCTTCGCACCACCAGAGCGAACCGTCTCCTGAATTGTAATTAGACTTCCTCACTACAAATCCCATCATGCCTCATACCTGGGGCTGACCACTCCCATTCATCACACACCTGTTGCTTATCATCATTAACACTGCTATATAAACTGGTTCAGAACTTTAAGTCACTGCAAAGTCTCGTTTTGCCCCGGTGAACATTTCTGGGCATTTTCATTACAGTCAACACCGATAAATTAATTCACAAAATCAAAACTTGATTATTGCAATGCCCTTATGGGTTGCTGCCCTGCAGTTTAATACAAAACCTAATACAAAACCTCTAGCTGGTTCAAAATGCAGCAGCCACAGTTCTTACGAGAATTAACAAGTATGATCATATTAGCTCAGTTCTGTCAACACTGCACTGGCTGCCTATCCAGCATAAACTTAAATTCTACCGATTACCTACAAGGTCCTGTTTGTTTTCGCTCTTAATTACCTGAATGTGTAATAAACAGGACACTTCCCATATAAACAGATATACTGGCTCCACACTAAGTTTGTCTGTCTTTCTTTTCCCAAGGTCTTGTAGTCCTCTGGATCTGGACTTCTGGATCTATCCAGACCAGATGGTGGGAAGACGGGATGGGACTCAGAGACAGGTCAGTTGGAATATGATGGACTTCTTTATTAAACTTCCTATTATCTAATGACCTTCCTCAAACCTAGTTAGATTCAGTATATTTGTTCCCTGCCTAGTCACAGTAGTGTGACATTATAGCTGCAATTAGTAACATTATGCTTTTGTCACCATCTCTGTTTGTAACATTCCTCAGTGTCTGTGATTTGCCACAAAATCAGACAGACAGTTTTTAAATCAATACATAATAAAAATCAGTATTACCAAAAAAGTTACAAATTGCAGCTTTAACATGCCAGAAAAGAACTGGCCCTACCAGTTGAACTTCTAGTTTTCTTCCAAGGTTTTTTTCTCCATCTATATACATCATTGGTGTTTTGGTTTCCTGCCACTATCATTCTGTTGGCTTGCTTGCTGGGAGACTGCTGACATTAAACTTAACTTAGTTTAGGTTTTGTTTAATATAATTATGGATCCTAGCGAATATATGGATATATTTATAGTCCTAAAGCCTCTACTGTTTTATTTCTTTGTCTCCTATTCTCTTTCATTCTGTTACATTGTGTAATGTTCAGATATTTGTTTTGTGTATATTTTATGTATGTATTATTTGTGTATTGTGTGTATTTTATGGTGTTATTGCAAATACCTTATATTCTTGTCCCATAAGATGTTATTTTTCTATGTGCCATCTCCATGTTAGATGAAACGACACATCCTGCCTAATATGATACCTACCATGACCCTCTGGGGTCAAAAGCCTTTCAGACACTTTGAGACAGTCTGTTACACTTTGACATTTTTAAGTTTTTCATCTAACTAAAAACATGTCAGGTTACATATGTAACCCAGATTCCCTGAAGGGAACGAGATGCTGCGTCGAAACGCTATGGGAACACCTTCAGCATTTATGCACTCTGAATCACGTGTCAAATCATCCAATTGCGGGGCGATACGTCACAGGCCATACCCCGAGTAGAGTGAGCCTTGGTCCCCTTAGGTAGGGGGGGAAACCGGAGGACTCATAAGCGATGCGAATCGCATCAGTAATCCAGCAACTGAGTGTCTGCTTGGTCACGGGGAGACTGTGTTTATGGTGACCAAAACAGACGAAGAGCTGTTCGGATCTATGCCACAAGGCAGCACTGTGGACATATGCATCCAGTGCTCGCACTGGACACGTACGGTTTAGCTTCTCCTGGTCATGCTCCCTAAAGGGAGGTGGACAGAAGACCTGAAGGACGACTGGCCGTAGAATTTATCATAGAAACATAACCCTGTTTTGGGTATAAAAATGCTTTGGCCAAACTGGGTGCAAAGTCTAGATAAGAAGGAGCCACAGAAAGGGCCTGAAGGTCACCCACTCTCCTCAGAGATATGATGGCCAACAGAAATACAGTCTTGATCGATAAAAGATGATCAGAAATTTCCTCAATGGGCTCAAAAGGGAGGAGCACAAAGAGCTTCTAGTACTACAGTCAAGTCCCACAGAGGGACACGAGATCGTACCTGGGGCCTCAGCCTCAGTGCACCACGGAGGAAACGAGTAACCCAAGGGTGTCTACCTACAGGATAGCCACCTAATGAACCATGGTAAGCAGATATAGATGCCACGTAAATCTTCAAGGTGGAGTAGGCCAACCCTGCAGAGAGCTGGACCCGCAGAAAGTCCAGAACCGCATTAATGGTGCAGCCAACTGGGTCCAGGCAGTGCTCTCTTCACCATGAAGTGAAAAGTTTCTACTTCAGGGCAAAAAGTTTCCTCGTAGAGGGAGCTCTGGATTGCAGAATGGTCTCAACAACCTCGGTTGAGAGACCGGAGGCTAGGAGTTGCTCCCCCTCAGGGGCCATACCCACAGCTTCCACAGTTCTGGGCGGGGGTGTAAAATGGCACCCGCCGCCTGGGAAAGAAGGTCTCTCCTGATGGGAATCTCCCACTGAGAACCGTCTAGTAGCTCTACCAGATCTGAGAACCATACTCGAGTTGGCCAGCACGGGGCCACTAGGAGCACAGATAAATAACAACAATAAATGGACAGACAATTCAACATTTCAATGAAGCTGGGGGTGTGCACAAAAGCATGTGCTTTTATAGCTTCCTGGTCATGACGTCACCCAGACTGTGACGTATCGCACTGCGATTGTTTGATTTGACACGTGATTCAGAGTGCATAAATGCTGGAGGTGTTCCCATAGCGTTTCGACGCAGCTCAAGTAACTGAAAGGGTAACATCTATGCAAAACTGGCAGATATGGTTGTTTTCTGGAAGACCTCAGCAATAATAATATGACATTAAAGTGAATATAATTAATTTTTTTTTTAATTAAAAATCAGTGTAAACATAACCTGACAAAAACTTGCTTTTAAATGTCTTCAAACAACATAAAAAACACACTATAAACATATCTGACCAAGACTTTTGAAGTCTGCACCTTATAAATATAACTGTTGGCTACATAAAAGTATAAAGAGCATTCAGAAATGTTATGTAGTTTCAATGCAAATTGTAAAAACTTCAGACTAACTATGTTTTCTCTGCTCTTTCTAATGAATATTGATTAGTTGTAGTGTATTACACCTACAACTTCCCCCTTCCCCTGTCACTGTGAATGGCCCATGTGTCAAAGACAAAGGCCCTGGGCCTGGGCTACCTGCCCCCAAAGCTCTGCAAGATACTACAACGAGCCAATGACGACACTGATTGTCCATGCGCTTACCATGTGAATACCTGATGGGTGTGTCATTAAGACGCTGCTGCTGGCTAAAGAACTTAAAATGATAAGACTTTTTGAAATTCTCTTTTCAAAGCGCATAACATATATATTTAAAAACTAGAAGATGTGAGGTTTCTAGTGGTGTTACTTATATGTTTCTGGGACAAACACTTGCGGAGCTTTAGATGGGTGTTTACAACAGTTCAAAAAGTACCGCGACCTCAATGGGTCTGACTACATGTTGCATAGTTTTGGAAGTAAATACTGTTTTATTTGGCAATCCGAATACATTACAAAGAGGTGTGAACTTTCGCACATAATGACAGGTATTTCTAATGCACGTCCATTTATCCAAATAGTCCTAATGTGTTTCAGTCAACTCTTAACTTAGTATAATAGTAACATAGTAAACATAGTATCCAAAAATTGTTTATTAATATACATCTTGCACAAAAAAATAGTAATAATATCATGTATTAAGTGTTAAACTTTCACGATCTCACCTGCCACGCCCACGTTCTGATCACGATCACCTGCTGCACATAATTCTTTCACCCGCACGTGCTTCTTGTTTCACCATCAACTCTTCCGTAAATAAACGCACACTCGCCGTCCGGTCTCGTCTTCACGTTGCGGATTCCTTTTGGTATCGTATGATGTTTTCCCCGATTATACACTAACCTGTATTCCTTGCCTGTATTCCCTATCCAAGTTCCTGTTTTGCTGAGGTGTGCGTCCGTTCATTTCTGGTTTCTCCGCTCTCCATTCTTCTCTCGCCATACTAGGGAAAGAACCTATCGTGATTTCTATCAAATCCCAAGTTTCCGTTACCTGTTCCCTGTTTACTTTCCTGTATGGTCCAATAAACCTGTTCCTTCTGCGCTCCACCCTTGTGTCCCGGTAGTGTTACATAAACATGTCTGATTTAATTTTTTTTAAATTGTTTTTAATATCTCAGTATTGTGTAACAATGTTAAAATGTAACATTGTAAAAAGCGTTTTATGAATAAAATTGAATTGAAAATTGAAATAAAATTCTAAGACGGGAAAAGTTAGGTCCTAAATAGAAAGAACCTTTCCAAATTCTCCTATAAATTCATGTGTTCTAGTATGGCATTTTGATTTGTTGACTGTTTATTTTATGTAGGATCAGAGTTGATTTAGAAAGAAACAAAAATTCAGTAATTACCAAAGGACATTACATTACATGTTATTGATATAAATAGTAGTGTCTGTGATTGTGATTTTAACTGGTCAAATTTCACATGGTAATTAGTGAAATTAACAGGAACAGGATGCGCATTCTGTCTTCTCTCTCTCCGTGAAGTACATTCTGAAGCTCATTTAAAAATGAACTGTAACTTTGCGAATACTTTTAACACAAACACGAGACATCTGCAGAAAGTTTAGAATGTCTATTTGAAAATGGACAGAACAAATAATCTCAGTTTATGTAATCCGTATGAAACCAGGGAGAAGTACAATCTTTCCAGGCTCACTTCATTACCTGTAATTATCTGAGACCGCCACACCCCTGGCGCGATTCACATGGTAATACGTTTTAGTTTCGCACACGCCCCCGTTCATGTATATGCTTAAATTAGAGATTATTGCAATGTAAAATGTATTTCGCTCAGTTTTGGTTTTTGATACATGTGAAGTATTATGTACAATATCATGTAAGCGAGTAGGTTACGCATAGGCGGGTGCGTGGACTTATACAAAACATCCAGCTTCTGTAATACTCTCGTCTCTCTTCCTATGTATAATGCACACAATTGCTTTTCTTGTATCTGGTACGTTATGTAGAATTCTATAGGTTATATATTTCATATATCTTCACATATGTAGCACTGTGGTCCTGCAAGGCACAACACTTTCACATAGAGGAATTAAAATAAAACAGATGAAAATCTGAGCATGTTTTTTCCCAAAACGTACTAACCACGCATGTTTTTTTTTTTAAATAATGCAAACATGTACATCCATCTCACATATTACTATAGCAAAGTTTGTGATGAATACAAAAGAAATACATGTTGGCCAATAATATGTTATTGTAACGAAGGGTCACTGGCACAGGGATCCATTTGCAGCTTTTATTGGAATAATTGTACAGGCAATAATCAGAAACCAGCAAACAGGGATAACGGAGGCAGGGCAGATCAGAAATGATACACAGGCAGCGGTCGAGGCATGCAGCAGACAAAGAAAGTAATCCAATAAACAGTCCGGGTAATAACAAGAATCAACACAGGGAAACCGCTCGGAATTGTTGCCAGGCAAAACAAGACTTGACAAGGAACAGATGAGTGAACACCGTTTATATATTGTCCATAATCAGATTAACAGGGAACAGGTGGGTAATGAGAGGGAGTGGTCAGCCCCAGGTATGGTGGCTGCTGGGAAATGTAGTCCAAACAAGAATCCGCAATCGAGGGAAGTCTCCCTCTGGTGGCGATGCAGGAGCCTCCTCTGTAACAGTGTTGTAACAAGTAGCTGAAATAAGCACAAATGTCAGGGCATGTCAAAACATTTTAAGGGCCCCAAAATCACCTCAGACCCCAGAGGGTTAATGGTCCATTATTGACAACAGCAAGTAGAAAGTAGAAATATTGCCTAGTGGCAATACATGAATTACACAGTGACATCTGCCCTTTCAGGGGATTGCATAACATGTACGAAAATTCCTGGTTCCAAGACATTGATTTAAAGTCCCTATACATGGGGAAGAGGTACCAAGAAATACATTTAAGAAACATTTAAAATATTTAAACTAGTGGGTCCTTTGCCAGGGGCATATACAAGCGTGCAATGCCTTAAGTATATGTCTTTGACTGAACTGAATGCTCCTTTAAAAGGATGTATTGATTGATTTTGGTATGATAGAGATGAGATCCCTCCAAACGCAGTTGATGTTATATGGTTGGAAGTAGTGGACAAGACTGAATGTTATTAGTTTCAAACAAAAATATGACTGACTATGGGAATACCACTGGGTGTCTTACGATATACGATAGAGGGGCAAATCCCATATTTGTGGGAATGTATGCTAACAAAGTCACTGATTTTCGTAGGAAGCAAGATAGGGCAGTGTTCGGCTTTTACTGGGTCTGTGGTAGTAAGACATTACTGACACAAGTCCTGATTGATGGAAAAGGATTATGTGCAAGAGTGACAGTGTTGTCAGGTTGATTAATAAAGCTAAAATAGCTTTAGCTCATGGCATGAAACAACACAGAAAACAGTGTGCTATAGTCATCCCTAAAGAGCCTACTGTGTTTATAGATGCTATAGAACAACCCAGAGGTTGTGGGTAATGAATTTAATTTAAAGCTCATAATAAAATTGCAAGTGGATTTGTGTCTATTTCAGTATGGATTACACAAAACAAAAATACTGAATGGATAAATTATCTACATTACAATGTCCTCAGACTTGATTTGAGACATGATCCATTTTACAGTGAGCATCTTGAACTTCAGTTGTCTGACTAAGCGGTTCAAGAGCCTCAGATCTAAAATGGGACGCAATCTAACCCTCCTAACCCTTCTTGGGAACTATGAAGTAGTGGCTGTACAACCCTGACTCCCTGTGGCCTCCTTCCTCAAGTGAGTATCTACTTCTTGTTCCGCAACCAGAGCCTGCATAGGCCCCACTAAAGTAGGGAGAACCCCACCGAAAGTAGGTGGGTGAGAAATGAACTGGATTCTGTATCCCTGTTCTACAATATGCAGGACCCATTGAGACACTCCTTGCAGTAGCTTCCATGCTGCCAGGTAGTTATTCAGGGGTACCAGCCTCTCGAGGCTGGCCTCTGGAATACTCAGAATGAGAGGATTGGTGCCTATAATGGATACCAGGCAGGAGACCTCCGATCTCTAGGGACCTCTGTGGAGGCTCCAAGCCCCCTGGGTCCGCTACCTTTTGGGGCAGAGACCGGGAGAAAAGCTCGCTTGAGGCTGCTGTGCCCTGAAGCACCAGAGGTGGCAGGGTTGACAGACTGGCCTCCGGAGGACACTGGAGAACAGCGGGCACCGTATAATGAGGTGGACCCCGCTGATCCCCAGATGGGGCTACCCTCTGAGGCCCTGACCCATGAATGTCAGGGCTTTTGGCTCAAAATCCTCCTAGAAGCAATCACAGTCCTCAGATCTTGCTGTTGCTTGGAGGATTTCGAGCCCTCTGTTTCTGCGTGTCCCTGTGTGATGAGGTGGTACATGGGCAGGACTGCTCCCATCTAGCAGTCCCTAGGGAGTGAAATTAGCGAGGGAGGAACCGCTGGAATGCCTCCGCTTGCTTACGAGCCTCCTGAAACCTTTTGACGACAGTGTTCACTGAGGCCAGAACAGGCCAGAAGGCACCAGAAGGACATGCAAAAGGAAGACCCTGTCCTTCTCCTTTAAGTGGGACAGGGTCAGCCATAAATGTCTCTTTGCGGCCACCAAGGCTGACATAGACCTGCCGATAGCACGCAAGCACACAGGGCCAAATCAGCCTGAGATCCTCAGATGTGATGCCCTCGTGCTCAACAGATAACTGACCAGTATCTGTTCAACCCGGGGCATCGCCTTGTACCTGTGCTTGCTAAGCCCTGCTACATTGCCATAATGGGTAGAAGCAGGGTCAAAGAGGTGAGAAGAGTATGGCCTCCTCCAGGACCTCGACACCTCAGAGTGGAGGTCTGGGAAAAAGGGCAGGCTCCGGTGTGGAGGCGTTGACTGGCTGCTGAGAAATCTCTCATCCAACAGACTCCTTTGCTGCACTGTCTGTTTCTCGGCAGGCCAATCAAGGTTTAATTTAGCCACCGCCCGAGTAACAACCTCCACAAGCTTGAGGGGACACAGCAGGCTCATCGACGCTCTCAACATCCACTTCATCTGAAAGAGCTGAGCCCTCTCCCTGGGGGGAAGAAACCGTAGAGTGTGCTTCCAAAACTAGGGAAAGGGCAAAGGATCTGACAGGTGAGGAACGAGAAAGGGACTCACCCGTCTCAATTCTCTCCATCAGATTCATTTGTGAACCCCATGAGTGCAGCTGCCATTCTGCCTCAACAGAAGCGGGACCAGCACCGTAAACGTTTATGAGGGCTCCCTCCTCAAAGAGAACCCTCCGGGAGCAAAGCACCCACATTAGAAAGAGCTCACAATGCGGAAAATCAGCCCCCTCATAAGCTGACTGAGCGTGCCTCACTCCCAAACAAACAACAGATAGAGCGTGTGTATCCCCACCCGTAATATAGGGCGGGCAGGGAGAAACACGCTCTAAAGTGCTCACTCATACCCCTTGTCTTCCCTTTTGCCTTTGGCATGCTAACTTAATGCTTCCCTAGCAATGGAGACAGACAAACAAATGGATGAACAATTCGAAACAGAGACATTCGCTGAATGAATGAAGTTGCCGGTTTGCTCACACACATGCTTTTAAGTGTCCTGGTCGTGACGTCACCCCATCTGTGATGTATCGCATCGTATTGGATGGTTTGACACATGATTTAGAGTGCATAAAAGCTGAAGCCATTTCCATAGCATTTCGACGGTTCCCACTGGCGGCGGTCAGAGGGAGCCACAGAGACCGGATTTGTGACAGACTGCCAACTAAAACAGTATTTACTTCAGAGGCAAAATGTTGTCAGTGTCATATTAGGTAGGATGTGCTGTTCCAGCTTACAGGGAGATGGCACATAGAGAATCTTATGGGACAAGAATATAAGAGATTTGCAATAACACCATAAAATACACACAATACACAAAAAATAAATACAAAAAAAGATTTCTCAACCACCACACTAGAGACCCGCGTTCAAGCTCGGCTTGTGACAGAAAAACCAAGTCAGTCATGGACCCAGAGACACTCAGTTTCAAGGACCTGTTGGCGGTGATCGCTCAGCACGAGGCATTATTCCAGTGCCATGAAGCCATTTTCAGCCGATAAGAAGAGCTGATGGCCAAACACTCTCAACTCCTGGCCAATGTAATGAGTTCCATCCACTGGCTCTTTGAACGCCTCCCTGGTCCTTCACCTTCCTCTGTATCACCCCTGAGTGGCGACAGGCCTTCTCCAGTGGTGGAATCCTGACTACCAGCTCCCAAGCTCTTTGCTGGAGATCCTAGTTCCTGTCAGGGCTTCCTCACCTTCGAGCTCCAACACTTTAAGTTTTCCCACAGACTGCTCCCAAATTGCTTACGTTACCCTTCTCTCAGATAAGGCGCTCTCCTGAGCCTCTGCTATGTGGCAATCCCAGGGTTCCTGCGCAGCATTTGTGGAAGAGTTCAAGTGAGTGTTCGATCATCCAGTCAGTGGTCGGGAAGCTTCACGGGTGGGAACTGGAAAGAGTGGTGCGACAGGCCTATGCCCAGGAGTCTGATCCAGGCAGTGGTCCCACTCAATCTGCCCAGGCCCGGGTCTTGCAGTTAGGTCATGAGTCTCCCTTGACGTGCCATCCAGGAAGTGCTCGCACAACTTGACTTCCTCCAGTGGCGGATTTGGTGCCATCCATTAAGGAGGACGTTAAGGTCTATGTGGAGGCTTGCCCCGTATGCACACATCAAACTAAACCATTTAGGGCCTTGCAGGTTATCAGCTAAATTTTAAAGTTTATTAAGTATTTAATAGGCAGTTTTGACAGAACCGGGCTAATGTGGTCATACTTGTTCATTCTCGTAAGAGAATGGCTGCTGCATTTTGTAATAGCTGGAGCTTTTTAATTAAACCTACAAGGCAGCTGCCTAATAAGACATTGCAATAATCAAGTCTTGATGTCATAAATACATGAATTATTTTTGTTTTTATATATTTTTAAGGTGAAAAAAATGCAGTTTTACAAATATTGGAAATTGGTTTTCAAAAGACAAATTGCTATCGAAAAGAACACCCAGCTTTTTAGCTGATGTAGCAGGCTTGATAGAGAATCCATCACGGCTAGACCTAGAAAAAGTTTTCTAGATTGCTCAATGTGAAATATTTTGGTCCAATAATTAAAACTTCTGTTTTGTCTGAATTTAGTAGTAGAAAGTTGCTAGTCATCCAAGTTTTAATATCGACTATACATTCTGTTAGTTTGGTGAAGTTATTTGTCTTGTTCAGCCTCAAGAAAATATACACCTGAGTATCATCAGCATAACTCTGTCTCTTAATGATTGCTCCCAGAAGTAGCATGTACAGGGAGAAAAGTAAAGGCCCAAGCACTGAGCCCTGCGGCACTCCATACTGAACTTGTGATTGATATGAGACCTTTTCACTCACAGCAACAAACTGGAATCGGTCAGATAAATATAGTTTAAACCATGCCAGTACAGTTCCATTTATGCCAACATAATTTTCAAGCCTATTTAACAGAATGCTTGTCAAAGGCTGCACTGAGGTCAAGTAGAACCAGAAGAGAGAAGCAGCCACGATCAGCCATTAATCGTGTAATTTATCACTCTGATAAGAGCAATCTTTGTACTTTGATATGGTCTGAATCATGACTAGAACTTCTCACAGTTTCTATTCAGAAAAGAACATATCTGTAAAAACACCACCTTTTCAAGTATTTTTTAAATAAAAGGTCATTTAAGATAGGCCTGTAATTTAATAGTTCCCTGGAATCAAGTGGTGTTTTTTTATTAAGAGTTCTGATGACAGCCAGCTTCTATGCCCCAGCACCAATAATGAATTACTAATACAATGCAGATGGTCTATAATTTCAGGAAGCATCTTCTTCAGTAGACTGATAGGTTTACGATCTATATACATGTTGTTGATTTAGATGATTTAATTACTTTTGACAGTTCATCCTTATTTATACTAGAGAATGACTGGAGTTGTTTCTTGGGCAAAATACGATGCATCATGTGTTCAGATGGTTTGCAGGCATTTGCATGTTTATGATTTTTTCTCTGACAGTATCTATTTTTTACTTAAAAATTCATAAAAACATCACTGCTATGATATTGACAAGTGACAGAAACAGTAATTAAGCCACTGTATTAAATACATATTTAGGGTTGTGTTTATTTTCTTCTAAAATATTTGAAAAGTAGGCAGATCTGTAGCTTTTAAGTCCTTTCTATAGTTTAAAATACTCTACTTCAATGCTATATGAAATACCTCTAGTTTAGTTTGTTTCCAATTTTGCTGCATTTTCCGGGTGGCCCTTTTTAGGTTGTGGGTATGCTTGTTATACCAAGGCATTCGAGTGATGTCCATTATCTTTAAGTGTATGGGAGCAACTTTATCTAAGGTGTTAGAAAACAGGGAGTTAATATTTTCTGTTGCGCTATCAAGGTTTTCAAAGTTATCTATTGTGCTAACAAATTGAGACAGGTCGGGAAGATTGTTGATAAAACAACCTTTAGTAGCAGAAGTTTTTGTTCTACTGTATCTGAAGGAAGGAGATTTTGCAATCATGGGTAAATTTATTAAACAAGACACCAGTTAATGATCTGAAATGTCTTCACTCTTTTGCAGGATATTAATATCATCAACATTTACACCATAGGACAGTATTAAATCTAAAATATGATTAGGACAATGAGTGGGTCCTGACAGATTCTGTGAAACCCCAACAGAGTTTAAAATGTCTTTGAAAGGCAACCCCAATGCATCTTTTATATTATCCACAGGAATGTTAAATTCACCAACAATTAAGACTTGATCTGTGGTCAATACTACTTCTGATAGAAAGTCAGCAAATTATTTAATGATGTCTGTGTGATAACCTGGCGGCCTATATACAGTAGCCTGTACGTAAGAGTGACAGACTTATCATTTACACCAGATGAAGTTATATTGAGCACCATTACTTTAAAATAATTTTCTGAAATTAGTTCTCTGGGAAACTTATAATATTCTTATAGAAACTAGAAATATTCCTCCTTTGCATTTTGGAAAAAAACGTGTTGCGTAGTGGGTAACAGTAAAAAGCAAGCAGCATCTGATTAATTCAATATGGTGTCATCAATACAGCAGCAAACTATGATTAACAATTTAGACACCAAGGAGTAATGATAAAAGAAAGTAGTGAGAAAAAGAGACTCAGAGCAATGCTAAGCAGAGGGACAAACACAAATCACTTGCAGGAAGACAGACAGGAACTGCAGCATTTCAGGTTGTAGTTCTGCATTTTGTCCAGTAGAAGGAGACAGGATAAGAATGCTGTAAAACTTCACACATCTTCATGTGCCAGCAATGTTGAAATGCTTAGAACCTCATTTGAAGGACCATAAAATATGTCAGATGTTTTTTGAATTTTATCATTAGTTTGCAAATAAACATTTATGTATCTAAGTACAAAAATATTTTGTTTATAAAGACATTTTTTTGTAACCTCACAACAAATTACTGGAAAAGGCAATCAAATTCTGCCTTATCTTTAATCTGCACTTACCTTTTACAAACAAGATAATTGTAACGAAGTACCAGGAGACGGAGGATCCATGTGCAGCAATGTTTTAATAACAACGTAGTCAAAAAACAGGCAGAGTACAAACAACGGCAAACAACAATAACGGAGGCAAACCAGAAGAGTAATCACAGCCCAGGCAAAAGTTCAGGGCAGGCGGCAGACAAAGGGATAATCCAGTAAACGTAGCAAGGGTCAAAAGGCAGGCAGCTAACAATCATAAACGAGGTACAAAACAGGGTAGACAATGGATAAAGCAACCAGGAAACCGCTCAGAATAGTTCACCACAGCAAAACTAGACTTCGCACTGAGTGAGTGGAAGCATTGAGATAGTGTCCTTGACGAGGAAATGGCTGCCAGCTGTGCGGGGCGTGGCCCAGGTACGGGGTACATGGGAAATGTAGTTCTTTAGTATTTGGGAGATGGCTCCCGCTGGTGGCCATTGGAGGGAGCCACAGAGGCCGGACTTGTGACAGAGCCCCCCCCCCGCGAACGGCTCCTGACGTGAGGATCAGATCGACGCCGGGGTCTTCCGCGAGGTCTGGGTGCTGGTCGATCTGGGTGTAACCTGTGGAATTCCTCCGAGAGATTGGGATAGAGAATGTCAGCAGCAGGAACCCAGGATCTTTCCTCTGGACCGTAGCCCTCCCAGTCAACCAGGTATTGGATGCCACCCCCCCGGCGTCTGGAGTACAGAATGGAGCTGACCCTGTACGCTTCCTCGCCGTCCACCAGGATGGGGGGAGGCCCCTGATTACCGGCCCCCTCTAGGACCTCCGCTCCTCTTGGACCACCAGCGGGCTTGAACAGGGAGACATGAAAGGTGGGTGAGATTCGATAATGAGAGGGTAGGCTGAGGCGAAAGGATACTGGAGTGATTTGTCTTATAATTTTGAATGAACCCACGTCCCTGGGACTTAGTTTCTTGCAGGGCAGCCGTAGACATAAGTCTCTGGTTGATAGCCAGACCCACTGGCCGGGAGCATATAGGGGATGTTGTGTGCGGTGACGATTGGCCTGGATAGTCGTCCGTCTGACGGCTCTTTGCAGGTGGACGTGGGCGGAGTTCCAAGTCTCCTCGCTCCTTCTCATCTACTCGTTGACTGCCGGGAGGTCTGATGGTTCTCCTGATCAGGGGAACAGGGGAGGTTGGAAACCCAAGATGCACTGGAAGGGTGTGAGGTTGGTGGCAGGCTTCCTAATGGAGTTTTGGGCATATTCCGCCCACATCAAGAAACGGCTCCAGTCTGTCTGGTTGTCATGGCAGTATGTTCTGAAGAAACGGGTGAGTTCCTGATTTAGTCTTTCCACTTGCCCATTAGCCTGTGGATGGTACCCTGATGTAAGGCTTACATTGACACCTAATAACTTTAAAAAGGCTGCCTAGACTCTGGAGGTAAATTGTGGGCCACGGTCGGACACAATATCCTCTGGGAGGCCATTGAACCTGAATACCACGTTGCGAGTGTTTCAGCTGTTTCCAGTGCGGTGGGTAGCTTGGGGAGGGGAATGAGGCGGCAAGCCTTTGAGAAGCGGTCTATGACTGTGAGTATGGTGGTGTTGCCCTGCGATGGAGGGAGATCAGTGACGAAGTCGATAGCGATGTGAGACCAGGGGCGTTGAGGGATGGGTTGTAGTATGCCTGCGGGGGCCTGACGAGGAGTCTTTGACATGTTGTAGTTAACACAGTTCTTAATGAAATGTATGACATTGGTCTGAAGTGTGGGACACCAAAACTTGTTAGAGATGAGGTGTATAGTGGTATTAATTCCTGGGTGTCCTGAGCTGGGTGTGGAGTGTACCTGAGCGAGTAACTTGGGGCATAACGTTTGGAGAACATAGGTAAGGTTGTTGGGGCATTCGGCTGGTGTGGGTTCCTGGGTCAAGGCCTCGTTAATTTCCGTCATGATGTCCTACCGGATAGGTGCTACCACTATGCTGGCTGGTAGGATGCTCTCCTGGGAGGGACTAGAATGGTCAGATTCATTTAAGCGAGATAATGCATCAGCTTTGATATTCTGGGAGCCTGGTCTATAAGTTACCTTATAATTGAATCTGGTGAAGAATAGGGCCCATCTGGCTTGACAGTGGTTCAGCTGCTTGGCGTAATGAAGATATTCTAGGTTACAATGATCGGTGAGTACTATGAAAGGCAACTTAGCCCCCTCTAGCCAGTGATGCCACTCCTCCAACGTGGCCTTTATAGCCAGCAGTTCTCTGTTCCCCACGTCATAGTTCTGTTCTGCAGGGGACAGTTTGTGGGAAAAAAGGCACAAGGAAACATTTTGGGTAGCTCACCGTGACGTTGGGAGAGGACCGCTCCGATGCCTGTACAGGATGCATCCACCTCTACCACAAATTCCTTCTCTGGGTCTGGATGGTGTAAGATGGGTGCGGTGGTGAAATGGTGCTTTAACTCCTGAAAAGCTTGGGAGGCAGTAGGGTCCCAATTCAGACGGTTATGTCCCTTCTTCAACTTGGCAGTGAGTGGCCAGCAACAGAACTGAAACCCCTAATAAACCGTCTGTAAAAATTGGCAAACCCCAAGAACCGTTGTAACCCCTTAAGGGTCTGTGGCTGAGGCCAGTTCACCACTGCGTCTACCTTTTTTTCGTCCATGGCTAGGCCCTCTCGACTAATGATATACCCCAGAAACGAAGTTTTAGTTTGATGAAATTCACATTTTTTAGCTTTGGCATAAAGGTGGTGATCCATGAGTCTCTGGAGTACTGACCTTACACGCTGGATGTGGGAGTGGAAGTCATTAGAGTAGATCAGGATATCGTCGATGTATACTATGACCCAGCGGTTAATCATATCTCGGAAAACATAATTTATGAAAGCCTGGAAACAGGATGGCCTTTTAGATAGCCCGAAGGGCATAACCAAGTACTCATAGTGCCCTGAGGTGGTAGAGAATGCAGTCTTCCATTCATCTCCCTCCTTTATTCGAATAAGGTTATAAGCATTTCGAAGGTCGAGTTTGGTATAGAACTTGGCTGAGCATAGCTGTTCTAGTGCTAACGGTACTAGAGGGAGAGGATAGCGGTATTTTATTGTTATCTCGTTTAAGCCTCGGTAGTCTATGCATGGTCGGAGGCTCCCGTCCTTTTTCTTTACGAAGAAGAAGCCCGCCAATACTGGGGATGTTGACGGGCATATGAATCCCTTCTGTAGTTCCTCCTGTATATATTCCTGCATGGCCTCCGATTCGGGTTGAGAGATAGGGAAGATTCGACCCTTGGGAATGGTAGCCCCGGGGATGAGTTCGATGGTGCAATCCCTGGGTCGGTGTGGTGGTAACTCGGTTGCCTTTGACTTGCTAAACGCTAGAGAGAGATCGTGGTATTCTGTGGGGATACCTCTCTCAGGGTCCGGATGAGCGYGATCAGTGTGATTGGGTCTCTGAAAAACAGGGTTAATGCAGTGAGATTTACAATGGGTCGACCAGTGAGTGATCTCTCGTTGAGACCACGAGATAGAGGGGTTGTGGAGATCCAGCCATGGAAACCCCAGGATGATGTGTCTCGAGCACAAACAGGCGAATTGTCTCTTCATGCACGGCCCCTATGCGAAGAGTCAGATCAGTGGTGGTATGGGAGACCTGACCCACACCCAGAGTGTGTCCATCTATCGCCGCCACTGCTATTTGAGAAGAACAAGGAAGGAGCGGTAAGTTATGCAGCTTAACAAACTGTTCATCAATGAAGTTCCCTGCAGCCCCTGAATCAATCATGGCAGTGGAGCTAATGGAGTGACCATTACATGTTAATGTGATGGGTACAGTAAAACTGGTGAGTGGTTGATTCTTGGTACTCACCGATGTTTTCCTTGGTCGTGTGGGGCATGAATCCTTAACGTGACCCGCCAGGCCACAGTACAGGCACAGATGGTATCTGTATCGTCTCTCTCTTTCCTGCCTGGATAAGCGTGCATAGGCGATTTGCATGGGTTCGGGCTCTGGTTCTCTTTGAACAGGGATAAACGGCTCTGGTTCTCTTTGAACAGGGATAAATGGCTCTGGTGTGGTAGTGACGTTGGCTCGGGTACGCATGAGGTTGTCGATGCGAATGGATAGGTCGATGAATTGATCTAGCGTACGTCCCTCATCTCGGCATGCTAATTCCGCCTGCAATGCGGGGGTCAGTCCCTTACGGTAGGCGAGTTTTAGGGAAGCCTCGTTCCAACCACTTTGGGCAGCCAGAGTGCGAAATGCCAAGGCGTAGTCCGCAGCCGACCTCCTCCCCTGTTGTAGCTCTAGCAGTTGTTCCCCAGCTTCTCGACCTTCTGCAGGATGTTGGAATACCTCCCTGAATCGGTGTAAAAAAGGACGTGGGAAAGGTAGGTTGCTCAGGGTTCCATACCGCCGTGGCCCATTCTAAAGCTCTGCCAGACAACAGTGAACACACAAAGGCTATGCGGCTGGAGTCAGTGGGGTACAGAGAAGGTTGCTGGTCTACAAACAGCGAGCATTGCAATAGAAAACCCTTGCACTTGCCTGGGGAACCGTCGAATTTGTCGGAAAAGGCAAGTCGTGGGCTAGTTGTCGGCGGTGCTTGAGCTATCGGAGGTGGTGATGGGACTCGACGAGGTGCACCAGCTTCACTCGTTAGATGGACCGCTTGTATGGCCCTGGCTAGCTCCTCGGTGAGTGTGAAGAGACGGTTCAGCTGTTGCTGTTGTGCCGCTATCATGGAGACCTGGGTCGTTAGCTCCGAGGACAGCTGTGACATGGCTGCTGGATCGGTTGGCGGCGAAGTCTTCTGTAACAAAGTACCAGCAGAGTACAAACAACGGCAAACAACAATAACGGAGGCAAACCAGAAGAGTAATCACAGTCCAGGCAAAAGTTCAGGGCAGGCGGCAGACAAAGGGATAATCCAGTAAACGTAGCAAGGGTCAAAAGGCAGGCAGCTAACAATCATAAATGAGGTACAAAACAGGGTAGACAACGGATAAAGCAACCAGGAAACTGCTCAGAATAGTTCACCACAGCAAAACTAGACTTCGCACTGAGTGAGTGGAAGCATTGAGATAAATAGTGTCCTTGACGAGGAAATGGCTGCCAGCTGCGCAGGGCATAGCCCAGGTACGGGTTACATGGGAAATGTAGTTCTTTAGTATTCAGGAGATGGCTCCCGCTGGCGGAAGGAGCCACAGAGGCTGGACTTGTGACAATAATACTAAATTATTGTACCCCTCCAAACAAGTGTGCTTTAGTGTTATATGAGTATTGTTACTATATTGTAACTAAAATGGTCAAGCACAAACTACTAAGTCGCAGACAAAAAGTAGCTCCTTGACTGACTTGATTTACAGACCATGCATGTACTTCCAAGTTATTGTAGAAATAAGTATTTGAGGAATGTTTTACACTCGTATTTGATTATTCAAAGAAACCTTCTTCACATATACATATGGAACATGAATCTACTATAGATATCTTTCTGTTTATGCAGTCAAAGGTCTTAAAGCGCTTGAACCCCGATAACTGCTGCTTGCAGCTATTTTTATGAACGATTCAAGCATGAATTGCTTTTTTTTGTAAAGATTTGTTTTTTTATTGTTTTTGTAAAGATTTGTAGGGCTTCAAACACAAAGTGCTGTAATTCTATTGTTTGTTAAGATTTTTATTAGGGTTTCAAGCACTAAGTGCTAAGGTTCACAAAAAAATTACCCCAGTTGGCCAATAAAGCACCACAGCGATCACAAACATGTTAGTGCTCATAACTCCTTCACCATTGTCGGATCAAGTGCAAGTGTTGGAACAAGTGCCTTATATCGTTGGAATCCTTGGCTCAGGGCAAACGAACTACAGAACACACACCCTGATGAGAGACCTCAGTCCGTCCGGATTGGGAACAGCACCTCCAGCACCACCACTAATTAAAAAAAACTAATCCAAAGTTAGCTTAATCGATAAGAAAGTTGACATGTAGCATCTTTGTCCAAGGTGTCATTGGTTATGTCTAAAGTTCCCATACCACCTTCTTCTGGCCATCAGTGGGAACCATCGCCAGAATTCTGATCGGTCATGACTACATTTCCCATCAGCCAACTTACCTGGGGCTGACCACGCCCATGTCACGCACCTGTCTCCATTTCCCCTTGATTACAGACAATATATAAACTGTTCAAGAGCTCAGTCTCATTGCGAAGTCTTGTTTTGCTACTGCGACAATTCTGAGTGTTTTCCCTGTATTGATATCTCGTTGTTACCTGGACTGTTTAGTGGATTATTCTCTTGTTTGCTGCCTGCCCACGACCCTTGCCTGTTTTCTGTTTTATCCTTTTGTCTGCTGCCTGCCCACAACCCCTGCCTGTTCAATGTTCACGATCTGCTCTGTCTCTGATATCCTTGTTTGCTGGAGTTGATTATTTATCTGTACGACTGTTCTGAATAAAGCTGCAAAATGGATCCCAGTGCCCATGACTCTGCGTTACAGAAGACTTCGCCACCACAAGATCCAGCAGCGATATTCTACCTGTCTGCGGAGTTATCTGCCCAAGCACAGCACAGCTGTCAATGCATCATCTCCAGCTCAGTCGGCTAACCGCGCTCACTGAAGAGCTGACAAAAACACCACAGGGGATTGCGTTTTTACTCTCACACAAGCTGCAGCAGCTGCTAAGCCAGAATCATCTGCCATGCCCTCCGCTACGCATTCTGCCATGCCCAACAGTCCGCGCCTGGCGTTTCCTGAGAAATTTGCTGGCAATCCAGCAAAATGTAAGGGATTTTTGCTACAATGTAAATTTTTTATTAATCAGCAACCTTTCTTGTACCCCACAGAGTCTAGTTGCATAGCATTTGTTTGTTCCCTGCTCTCCGGGAAGGCACTCAACTGGGCAACGACAATCTGGCAACCCAATGGTTCAACCTTTACCTCATTCAATTAATTCCTTCATCATTTTAGAGAAGTTTGTGACCATCCCGCTGAGGGTGAAAGTCCCAGAAAGCTACTATTTTCTCTCTCACAGGACAGAGAGACCGCAGTGGAGTATGCTCTGAGATTTCGCACACTAGCTTTACAGAACAATTGGACCGAAGATACACTAAAACTACTCTTCCGCAAAGGTCTAAATGAAGAACTGCAATCTGAATTAGTATGTCGAGATGAAGGTAAAACTCTCTCTGAATTCATTGATTTATCTATTCATTTGGACAATGTAATACACTCCAGGCATCGTCAAAGATCCATGTATCACCATGTCTCCCAGTCTATTAACCCTGCTGAACCCATGCAACTTGGGCTTACCATGGCTACAGCATCATAACCCTTTGGTTTCCTGGAGGCACAGAAAAATATTAAAATGGGATAAATCTTGTCATCTTCACTGCCTGAAACCCGTAATCAAGACATCTGTTCAATGTCTCTCCTCAGTCACCCAGGCAGAATCACAACCATCCCCACCTCCTGAAGACCCGAAGGAGCCGTTCAATAAAACCAAGGCAGCTCAACTCCCTGTACACCGTTCTGTAGACTGTGCAATTGATCTAGTTCCAGGTTCCCCGCCCCTAAAGGGAAGAATTTTTCCTCTGTCTCAGCCTGAATCAGAAGCCATGAAAACCTACATAGAGGAAGAATTAGCCAAGGGTTCATTTGTCCTTCCAATTCCCCTGCATCTGCCGGATTTTTTTCGTAAACAAGAAAGATGGGGGTCTCCGTCCTTGTACTGATTACTGTGGGCTCAACGAGATCACTATTAAGTACGGATATCCACTGCCACTGGTCCCAGCTGCCCTAGAACAGCTAGATTTAAAAGCTAGATTTACGCAACGCTTACAACCTGGTCAGAATAAGGGAGGGAGACGAGTGGAAAACTGCTTTTTCAACCTCAAGTGGGCACTATGAGTACTTGGTAATGCCTTTTGGTCTAGCCAATGCTCCATCAGTCTTTCAATCCTTTATGAATGACATTTTTCATGATATGCTGGAAAAAAGGGTCATCGTATATATAGACGATATTTTGATCTACTCTAATTCCTTGCCAGAACACATAAACCAAGTAAGAGCAGTTCTGCAACGTTTAATCCAGTTTCAACTTTATGCAAAAGAGGAAAAGTGTGAGTTCCACTGAACCAGTACCACCTTTCTAGGTTACATTATTAACCCAGAAGGAGTCATCATGGACGACCAAAAGGTCAGAGCCGTCTTAAAATGGGCTCAGCCTCGTACAGTAAAGGAGCTACAATGTTTCCTGGGGTTCACTAACTTTTATAGAAGGTTTATTAGAAACTACAGTCTGGTTGCTCCCCTTTTACCTGCTCTCACCAAGCATAAAGAATCTAGAATTCCCTGGAGTCAGGCCGCTGAAAAAGCCTTCCAAAACCTCAAATCCAAATGTATGTCTGCACCACCCAGATCCCAACCCTTCATTGTGGAAGTAGATGCTTCAAGTACTGGGGTAGGAGCTGTTCTCTCACAAAGGTATGGATCACCTGTCAAAAGATAAGGAGGAGAGCAACCCAAATCCAAATCCTGAGAATATTCTTTCTGAGAAGATCCTTGTGGCTCCAGTGCAATGGGATATCATAACAGAGATACAGGCCTTGATCGAAGGTGAGCCTCCAACTAATGATTGTCCAGATAACCTGCTCTTTGTTCCTCTTGCACTCGTTTGATGAAGCAAGTGCATGAAAGCCCAAGTTCTGGCCATCCTGGAATATCAACTACACTTCATTTCCTTCAGAATCGATTCTGTTGGCCAATGATGAGTCAGGATTCTTTAAAGTTTGTTCAAGCCTGTGCCATATGCCAGATGTCAAAAAACCCCAAGCAACTCCCTTCTGGACTTCTGCATCCTCTCCCCGTCCCACAAAGACCCTGGTCCCACACTCCCTTTAAGTGTGTTTTAGGGTTCCAACCACCTCTGTTTTCCTGGTCTGGACAACCCACTGAACTACCATCTGTCAATGAATGGTTACGACAGAGTGAGGAAACCTGGGACCTGGCCCACCAGCACCCCCTTCAGGCTGTCCACCGTCAGACTCACCATGCCAATGCTCACAGGAGACCCAACCCCACCTTCGAGCCTGGTCAATGGGTTTGGTTATTGACCAAGAACCTACGTCTCTGTCTCTCATCCAAGAAACTCAGTCCCAGGTATGTTGGCCAATTCAAAATCATCAGTCAAATTACCCCAGTCTCTTTCCGCCTTGAACTCCCTCCTAATTACTGCATTTCTCCTTCATTCCATGTATCACTTCTGAAACCTGCTGATGGTCCAGGAGGAGCGCCGGAGCAGGGAGCCAGGACACAGATGCCTCCTCTTATGGTCGACGGTAAGGAGGCATATAGAGTTATGGAACTCTTGGATTCTAGACGTCGGGGCAGTACTATTCAGTACCTCGTTGACAGGGAGGTTTACGGTCCGGAGAAGCGGTCCTGGGCAAACGCAGGAGATATCCTGGATCCCACTCTCATCGAAGAGTTTCATAGGACCCACCCAGAGAAGCCGCCCCCCCCCCGACCCCATGAAAGACCCCGGCGTCGTTGGCCTCCTCATTATTGTATATTAGGACATTTGATTGCCTTAAAAAACATGGCCGCCATCAGACATTGAACATATTAGACAACATTAGCGAAGGCCAATTTGAACTAAACTTGGTGGGCATGTTTGACTCCTGACTCCAATGGTCTGTGAGAATTTTGAAACAAATTGGCCATCTTAATGTCTGTGATCTTTAGCAATTGGGTTAGCGATTGCGTATCATGCAACGATTGATAAACAGACAAAATATTATTAACTTTTGTTAGAACCCCTAATTCTTTTTCCTTTAGAAACACTGCTTTCAAACCAGTTTTTAAAAAACCTATTGGTTATGTGAAAAACCTTTTTTTGTGAAGTAGTCAGAATGAAGTGAGCACATGTATCTTCTGATACTAATGAAGCTTGTAATTGGGCAATACGTTGCGCTATGACAGTTGCAAACATTAAAAATGGGACATTTCTAATGAAATGTATAATGTAAAACATTATTTAGCAAGCACTTTTAAACACCTGGCAATTAATTCCTAATATCTTTAAACTCTCACAAAGGTCTTAAGGCACTTAAATTGCAATCATTGCTACTTGCAGCTATATTTATTATTATTATTACTTACAAGAGGAGTGGCTGCTAGGAAAACTCTTGCGTCCCTCAGACACCAGGTCTGGCTCTCCAGTGCACAGCATCTTAGCATTCACCTGTCCATCAGGGAAACAGCGATGGAAATAGTCTGGCCTGGGCCTAAGATCAGAAAACATCAAAGATCTTTTAATATACCTCATTCTTTAATACCTAATTCTACAGAGTCAGTAGACAGTTAGGAGGTGTGTAATTTACAATGTATAAATATATAAAACAAATAATTACATTGATTTAACAGTGACCAGCCAATCATTTCAAATGCTCTCTGGAAGAGTGTTTATTGTATTGTATGTTTATTGTACTTTTGTACTACAGCATATTTAACTGTTTAAAGGTAAAGTGTGCAATTTCTGCACTACCAGCAACAGTACAAACTGTAACAACACTGACAGTCAATGGTGTGAGTTTGAGATAAAAATGGCAGATAGAAAAAAGTTTGAAACTTTTTTCATTAGTTTTGCAATTTGTAGTGCTGATGTTATAAGGCATTTATATTATGGGTAAATTAGAGAATTTTTAATTTGCATAGAAGCCGCAGCAAAGCACATACTGTTTCTTTATAGTTTTATACCTAAATGTATTTACACAATGTTATTAGCAAGGAAATATTACAGTACCAATCACTTGTTGTTGAATGTTGCGTATTAAATCAGGTATGAAAATTATGTTATCTGTGCAACAAGATCACTGAACTACCTAAATTAGTTTAGGTAAACATCTTAGAATCTGATGTAAATGGTAAAACATGTTTGTACATTACCTGCCAACTATCAACTTGATGGTATTTGTAAAAACGCCATTCAAAGCTAGCGCAAGAGATGCAGCTGAAAAACATAAAAGAAAAGAGACAAAAAAATGTACAATAGTCGTTCTAAAAGGATTAAAAGAGTTAGGGTTCCAAGCTCGAAATCAACATTACAACAACAATTCATACAACAATATGATAACCTCATGTTGTTTTAAATCGGTATAAGCCATTATTTCTTTAGCACGAATTCACTAAATAGGGCTGTGTGTAACACCCTGTTTTGGTTTGTCAATATTTGGATTTCCTGTTTTTGCTTTAGTCTTTAATTAGTTTATTTTAAAAGTTGGTTCTTGTCTAGTCCTCTTTGTATAGTATTAAAGTTACGTTGGGTGTTCTATGTTCCTGTTTGGTCCTGCCTCTTTATACCTTTTCATGCCTTGTATCGTTTGTGGATTTATCTTTATTAAATACTTTGATTTGGATTCCATGTGTTTCATGCCTGCTATCTGAGAGCACCTTGTGACAGAATACCAGACCTAAACGTAAGCAGCGAGTTAATTCTGCATTTATTTTTGTTCTTATCCAGTGTTTGTTTTGTTTTGTTCTTCATGGATATGAATAACCCATTGTTTCGCATCCTCACGCTGGAGCAGGGGGAGCGATCTCTCGAGGACCACACTAGCGACTTTTTAGCACTGTCTGAGTTTACGGATTATTATGACACGTCACTCTTCTACCTGTATTATGCCCAACTCAACAGTGCTACTAAAGCGCAGTTGTCTGGAGAAGGTACTCGAGAGAGCCTTCTGGCCTTTGTTGAGTGGGTGCTGACGTCCTGTGGATCGCCTATGACCATTATGCCCGTTGAGAAGGATGACAGCCCCACTCCAGACCCAGTGCCCAGCCCTCCATCATCCCGGAGTGCAGAGCCACAGCCCGAGTCCACATCTGACAGAGGGCCTKAGCTTCGGGCGACTGACAAGCCATCGCAGGACAGAGGGTCGCACTGTCCCTCCTGTGTCTCCCTTGGCTCCTTCCCCTGTCACCCCTGTTGGACTGTCTGTTTTTCCCCCTTCCAGGAGTCCGACCTCAGCCAAAACCTCCCCCATGGACTGTCTGTTTGTTTTTGTTTTTGTACAACGCGAGGTCGTGCCTTCTGGAAGGGGGGAGTACTGTAACACCCCTGTCTGACTGTCTGTTTTGGTTTGTCCCATGTCATGCCTATATTTGGATTTCCTGTTCTTGTTTAGTGTAATGAGTGTCACCTGTTTGATTAGTCTTTAATTAGTTTGTTTTATAAGTTGGTTCTTGTCTAGTCCTCTTTGTCTGGTGTTAATGTTACGCTGGGTGTTCTATGTTCCTGTTTGGTCCTGCCTGCTCATGCCTTGCTGCCTTATATTGTTTTTGGATTTATTTGTATTAAATCACGTTTGTTTGGATCCCATGTGTTTTAAGCCTGTTTTTGAGAGCGCTTTCGTTACACTGTGCTAGTGAGAAGTCTTTGTCATTTTACACTTCTCAAAGATCTGTCTGTGTAAATCTGGCTGATTATAGATGCCTGGTGCAAATAACACTGCCCCATTGCCCCAGGTTCTAAATAGAATTTTATTAAAATACCATATACCAGAGACAGCACGTGCAAATAAACAATGATATCAGCCAGCATAATTCATGTTGCATGACCAGTCATCATTAATGTCCAACCTGATGTAAAAAAAAAAAAGAATTGGCCAGATTATTTAATTTTTCTTTGTGTATTCCAGGAGTCATAAAGTTTGCAATGACATGAAAATGACTACTCTGACAACGTTTTTATTTATGAAAATCATTAACTGGCCGATTTAAATTCACTAGTAAGTAGGGAACATGCTCTAATGTTTGTGACTGGCAGAATCTTGGGATTAAAGGCTAATCAACTTCTTTACAACTACCTGAATACAAAGACCAGGTACAATATTAGCAAAGTTATTCATTTTCATGAGAGTTTTACTCTCATGAAACTCTCTCTTTTAACTTAGTACAAGAGAATTTAAAAGGGTTGTTCAACCAAAAATGAAAATGATCGAATAATTTATTTGCCCTCATCCCAGCTGTTTGTGACTTTCATTTTTTAACAGGACCTATAGCCAAGGCCGCTCTACACTGGCTGGTCCCGAACCTCCCTGTCCCCAAGCAACATCCAGTCCCGAGCCTCCTGCCACACCTGCTCCACGCTGGTCCACTACCATGCCTAATACAGTGTGGTTCATGCTCACGTCAGCTCCACCCTGGTCCACACTCATGTTTGGTCCCCCATGGTTACCTGTCTAGTCCTTATCTAGCCTTTAAAAGAGGGATTCTGTAGCAGGGCCCATATGTATAAAACTTCTCAGAAATGCTCTTAAGAATAAGAGCATCCTGCTCTTCAATGTCTGCTCCCTGGACAATAAATTGGATTACATCTGACTCCAGTGAACTACACAGTGTGAGTTTAGAGACTGCCGCGTCTTTGTTTTCACGGAGACATGGCTCAGGGACAGAGTTCCGGATGCCGCCATTTAACTAGACGGGCTAGCCTCATTTTGTGCTGACAGAAACACAGCGGTGGCTTGTGTGTTTACATCAACACGGAATAGTGCAAGAACTCAGTGCTAGTTTCTAGTTACTGCTCATCGCTGTTGGAGTTTGTGACTGTTATATGCAGACCATTTTATTTACCACAGGAATTCACTGCTGTTCTCATTATCGCAGTGTACATTCCCCCCAGCGCTAATGCTAATGATGCGCTCAGCGAACTGTATGGGGATATTAGTGAACTGCAGAACTCAACACCCAACGGACGTGGACTACTGCAGAGGTGCGTGCGCTACTAAGAACCTGAGACTCCGCCTTCAGGGCAGGTGACAGGGTGGCCCTAAAAACAGCGAGGGCCAAACTGTCCCGAGCCATCAGAGAGGCAAAGAGCGCACATGCTCAGAGAATCCACAGCCACTTCAAGGGCAGCAGAGACACGCGGCGCATGAGGCTATCACCAATTACAAGACAACTCCACCTGCCTGTGATAGTGATGCCTCACTCCCAGATGGGCTGAACAACTTCTACGCTCAGTTTGAGGCACAAAAGTGCGTGATGCGAGGAAGACCACCCCTCCTCCCAATGACCAGGTGCTGTGTCTAACCACAGTCGATGTGAGGAAGGCTCTACACAGAGTAAACCTGCGGAAGGCTGCTGGACCAGACAACATTTCTGGTAGGGTGCTCAGAGGATGTGCAGACCAACTGGCAGATGTTTTCACGACATCTTCAACACCTCTCTGAGCAGCACTGTTGTTTCAACATGCTTCAAGGCCACCACCATCGTCCCCATGCCAAAGACGTCTTTAGTGTCCTGCCTTAATGACTACCATCCCGTTACACCCATCATCATGAAGTGCTTCGAGAGGCTCGCACATTAAGACCCTCCTGCCCCCCTCACTAGACCCCCTGCAATTTGCTTACCGCCCCAACCACTCAACAGATGACGCCATCAACACCACCCTCCATCTGGCCCTTACCCACCTGGACAATAAAAACACTTAAGTTCAAATGCTGTTCATAGACTTCAATTCAGCATTCAACACAATCATACCTCAGCACCTGATCAGAAAGCTAAACCTTCTGGGCTTGAACACCTCCCTCTGCAACTGGATCCTGGACTTCCTGACTCGGAAACAGCATCTTCAGCACCACCACACTGAGCACAGGAGCCCCACAGGGCTGTGTGCTCAGTCCATTGCTGTTCACTCTGCTGACTCACGACTGTGTAGTAATGCACAACTTGAACCATAGCATCAAGTTCGCCGATGACACAACCGTGGTGGGTCATCAGCAAGAACAACGCGTCAGGAAAGCACATCTCCCACCCCCCATCCTCACCATGTTCTACAGAGGGACTATTGAGAGCATCCTTAGCAGCTGCCTTTCGAACCGCATGACCCTGCAACGGGTAGTGAGAACAGCTGAGAAGATCATCTGAGTCTCTCTCCCCTCCATCACAGACATTCATATCTCATGCTGCATCCACAAAGCCACCAGCATTGTGGATGACCCCACGTACCCCTCACACACACTTTTCCACCCACTGCCGTCTGGTAAATGGTACCGAAGCATTAGGACCCTCATGATCAGACTATGCAACAGTTTCTTCCCCATGCCATCAGACTCTTAAACAATCAGTAACTATTTGCCATTTGCACTGTTAATAATTATTATTATTAAGTATTTGCACTACTGCCATTCATATACAGAACTGTGTACTGGTCGTGTACGTGTACTGTCTTGTACTGTCTGTTTGCACTTGAGCACTTTATGTACATGAATTATGTAAATTCTGAATCAGCCAATAGTGAGCCTGGAAGGGTGAAGTCACAGCAGCATGACATCATTCATTCATGGTTTAAGACATTATAATTACTTTAATATTAAAATGTATTTATTTAAATTAATTTAGCATTATGTGCAAAGATATTACAAATAAGTGCATTAATTTATTTTACACAATTTTGCAAAATTTTTATGAGTTTCAACACATTAATTAAATGGACAAATGTGATGAATCACAACTGGTCCAAAGAAGAAATTTTTCTTTTAGTGCAGTCAGTCCTTAACTGGAAAAAGGCGATAAGAGGAAAATTCAGTCCAAATTTAACAAGGATAAAAAAAAATGCATGGCAACACATTGCAGTGTAAATGCATTTTTTTCTTATACAAGATGTTCAGCAGAGGATTGTGAGAAAAGGTGGTACAATGTTTTGGCAACAGCACGCAAGGAAATTGCAGCATACAAAGAAGGCATGCGAGCCACTGGTACATTTTATTTTAGCTGAGTTCTTGTCAAATAGGTGGAGGCCCTTCATGTAATCCTCTATTTGAGATTGCTCAAGGAGGAGTTACAGAGATGGTAAGAAGAAAATGATACATGTAATAATGTGTTAGCCTTAACATTAGTTACTTTAATCTATGGACATGGAAAAAAATACACATTGGATTCAATAAACATGTTTACATTCTTTAATATTTTCTGCATGTGAATGTAAACTGAACAAACTGAAAACTGAAAAGATTAAAGAATAGTCAATGATTGTACATATGTTTTTGCAAATAAAATGGTGAGATGACAAATTGGTGTGTCTACAAGTTTTGCTTACCCAAAATGTAAGTTAGCAAAGCAGTCCCTTATTGACTCCCTGAAATGCTTTGTATTGTGTGGTCAGTGGTAGTGTCATCATTCTCATCATCATCATGATCATCTTGACAAAACTTGTGATGATTAAGTCAGTATGGAAATTTGTGACAAACTTGCCATCAAAGAACTACTGGTTAATATTATGCAACACTCTAAAAACTGCTAGGTTATATTTTAACCCATAACCCTGGGTTGAGCCTGTTGGGTATATTTTCTGGGTTATTTTATCACATTTAAGCACTTTTGGGTAGTTTCAGTTTTTTAGTTGTTGGATTCCTTTGCTGGGTTGTTTCTGTCCACCGCTGGGTTGTTTGAAGAGGCTCACATGCTTCGTGCCTTTATGATTTTTAAAGTTCCTCATAAAGTTGCCTTTATGAGTTTTAAGTTCCGCAACCATCATTTTTTTAAAGCACAAAGCTGCTGGTTACAGCTTTATTAAGGCAGGACTGCAAACTCTTACACATTCAGTGCCACGGAATGAAAGAAAACATTGTCGAGCAAAAAGAAAAGACAATGACAATGCACACATAACTCTATTGAAGTGTTTTCCATCAATAAATAATTCGTCCTCTCATTACCATGTAAACGCAGGCAGATCAGTGAGTTATGGTTACAGAGCTCTGTGAATCTCTGGGTCTTGAGGTTAGGTTAATAACTAAATATATAATTTGGGTTTGGGAACCAAATAAGAATGTTCTGAAAACTAAACATTGTTAGCTGGGAATAACCCAATATTAAACCTGGTTAAAATCAATGGTTTAAATTATTACATTTTGGGGTTTTTCAACAACGCAGCTTGCTGGGTTAAAATATGTAACCCAACTTGCTGGGTTACTTTAACCCAACATGTGCTCTGTCCAATATTTGCCCAGTGCTGGGTTATCATTTGGGTGGTTTTTAACCCAGCCATTATTAGAGTAAAGTTTCCCAGTCTTCACAAAAGGATGCTTAGACAAATACACATTAAAAAAGTTCGACAAATGCAAACTGCATTTGATGTGAAATAAGTTTGATGTGAAATAAATTTCACATCAAACTTCAATACCAGATAAATTCAAATATGTTGGAAGTGGCCCCAATTTACATTTTGTGAGTTATTTCCAGAGGTTGTCAACTACTAGTGTAATTGTTAACTAGTATCTTTTAACTTGTTTATGCGTCCTCCAAATGTTTTTGTTACTACCATAACAAAATTAACACTTTTACTGACTCTCGCTCTCTTTTCAAAACTTTCTCCTCACTACTGTCAAAGGGTGAAGAAACACACGACAAGGAAATGCCAAAAAAACGCCCCAGAGGGTGGATTTATTTACAGTGACTTGTTGTGTGTAGTGGAAACAACAAGCAGGTGACAAACAGCGTGCAGGTCCATGTGTCCACAGGCGGTGTGAGGTGCGCAGAGTGGTGATGGGTGGAGCCTGGAAGGTGCGTAGTGGTGTCGTGAGATGAGGGCAGGCCGATCGCTCAGGCGCTGCTGTCTGAGAGAGGGAGAGAAAAAAACACATGTTAGTTTCGCGGGGAGTCTCATCGATATCTAGCTCCCCGACGACAGCGTCTTCCGGGTTTATATCCCTCTCTCCAAACGAGCGTCAGGTGCGAGCAATCGGCCCGTGACGAAGCCGAGCCGGTGTTCCTCGTCCGTTTCCAGGTCCTGTGGCGTAGAAGGGGAGATATTAGGGGCAGGTGGGGAGTGACCCCTGACAGACCTGCGAACGCTGAGGGACTCGAGAGAGTCCGTCCGCATTGGCGTTGGCTGCCCCAGCACGATGGCAGACTTCGAAGTGGAAGTCCTGGAGCGCTAAGACCCACCGAGTTACCCTGGCATTGGTCTCTTTGGCCCGGCTCATCCACTGAAGGGGGCGTGGTCAGGGACCAAGGTGAACTTTCGGCCCAGCAGGTAGTACTTGAGCTCCAGGACTGCCCACTTGACGGCCAGGGCTTCCTTCTCTACCGTGGCGTAGTTTCTCTCAGCCTGGGTCAGGTTCCGGCTGATGTAGATAACAGGGTGTTCCTCACCGTCCTGTTCCTGGGACAAGACGGCTCCCAACCCTGTGTCCGAGGCGTCGGTTTGGAGCAGGAAGGGGCGGCTGAAATCCGGGGCCTGGAGAAGCGGCTCGGAGGTGAGGGCCCTCTTCCCCTGTTGGAAGGCTTCTTCTGTCGCTGCTGTCCATATTACCTTCTCCGGCTGCCCCTTCCTGGTCAGGTCTGTCAAGGGGGCGGCTATAGAGGAGAAGTTAGGGATGAAACAGCGGTAATTCCCTGCCAACCCCAAAAAGGCGCGTACCTGGGACTTTGTAGAGGGTCTCGGGGCATCCCGGACGGCCTCCACCTTCTTCTCCTGTGGCCGGACTAGTCCTCGCCCCACCCGGAAACCCAGGTACTTTGCCTCGAAAAGGGCAAGGTGGCATTTGCGGGGGTTGGCGGTGAGTCCAGCCCTTCTCAGCTTCGCGAGCACCCTCCACAGACGGTCTAGGTGATCCTCCCATGTCTCTGAGTGGATCACGACGTCATCCAGGTAGGTGGCTGCGTATGCCTGATGTGGACGCAGGAGGACGTCCATGAGCTGCTGGAACGTGGCCGGGGCTCCGTGCAGGCCGAAGGGAAGAGTCCGATATTGCCAGTGGCCACTGGGGGTAGAAAAGGCAGTTTTATGTTTTGCCTGATCTGTGAGACGTACCTGCCAGTAGCCTTTTGTGAGGTCTAGGGTGGAAATGTATCGGGCCCTTCCCAACTGATCCAGCAGCTCGTCCACTTGAGGCATGGGGTAACTGTCGAACTCAGAGACTTCATTCAGTCGGCAGAAGTCATTGCAGAAGCGGAGGGTGCCATCTGGTTTCGGGACCATCATGATGGGGCTGGACCACGGACTCCGGGATGGTTCAATCACCCCTAACTTCAGCATTTGTCGAACCTCTTCCTCTATAGCCTGCCGATGAGGCTCAGGGACACGGTAGGGCCGCTGCCGGACGACGACTCCTGGAGGTGTCCGGATCTCGTGTAGGATCAGGTTGGTCTGCCCGGAGAGAGAAGAGAACACATCAGAGAACTGACCGATCAGGTGCTGGAGCTCCCTCTTCTGGTTTGGCGACAGCTGGGGATTTATGTTCACAACTACGGGCTCTGAAACAGCGAGGGCTGCGAGCTGGTCTCGGTTCCCCACCCACATCTTCAGCAGGTTGACATGGTATAGCTCCTCTTCTTTTCTTCTTCCCGGCTGGTTGATTCTGTATGTCACCGGACCGACTTTCTCGACCACGGTGTAGGGGCCTTGCCAGAAACTTGCAGGCGGCGGTGGGGACCAAGACCATCACTCGGTCTCCAGGGTGGAACTCCCGTGGTTGGGCGGCCTTGATGTCACTGCTAGGCTTTCACCAGGTGTTCCCGGACTAATGGCATGACCCGGTCGACCCTCTCCCTCATGCTCTTTATGTGTTCCACGACCGACCGGTGGGCTGCCGGCTGTTGCTCCAATGCCTCTTTCGCCACATCCAGGAGACCGCGGGGTTGGCGGCCAAACAGGAGCTCGAAGGGGGTGAAGCCAGTTGACGCCTGGGGAACCTCACGGATGCCGATAAGCACATATGGTAGCTTCAAGTCCCAGTCCCGGCGATCTTCGGCAGCTACCCTCCTAAGCATCCGCTTAAAGGTCTGGTTGAACCGTTCCACCAGGCCGTCAGTTTGAGGGTGATATACGGTTGTTCTCAACTGCTTCACCCCCAGCAGCCAATGGAAACGGTCCCGGATTCGCTGGATGGTATTTGCTGCCCCAAGGTGCCCTGCCATGGGATGGGAGTGCGCCAGCTCCAAGACGGTTTCCGTCGTTGTCGTGCGGGGTTAGTTTGGGTAGCAGCTTCGTAGCTCGCACTCGGGGGTCCAGCAATGGGGCGCGCTGGGTGGCGGTGGCACGAATAGCCGCAAGCTCCTGCTCGGTCTCGCCCTATCTTAACTCAGATTGCCCGCATTCTCCACCACTTGTCACAGGGTGAAGAAACACATGACAAGGAAATGCCAAAAAAAACGCGGGTGGATTTATTTACAGTGACTTGTTGTGTGAAGCGGAAACAACAAGCAGGTGACAAACAGCATGCAGGTCCACGTGTCCACAGGCGGCGTGAGGTGCACAGAGTGGTGATGGGTGGGTCCTGGAAGGTGCGTAGTGGTGTCGTAAGATGAGGGCAGGCCGATCGCTCAGGCGCTGCTGTCTGAGAGAGGGAGAGAAAAAAACACACGTTAGTTTCGCAGGGAGTCTCATCGATATCTAGCTCCCCGACGACAGCGTCTTCCGGGTTTATATCCCTCTCTCCAAATGAGCATCAGGTGCGAGCAATCAGCCCGTGACGATGACGAGCCGGTCTTCCTCATCTGTTTCCAGGGCAACGCTGACTTATCTCCGGGATACTCTTCACACTACTCTGTCCTCCTCCACCACCTCCGTCATTTGCCCTCACAGCCGATGACTTTGCTAGATTCTTCATACAAAAAACATCAACCATCAGCAGCCAATTCTCCACACCTCAACCTGATGACCACACACAACTTATTCTCTATCTTCCTTCTCTCCACTCTCGGAGATGGAGGTCTTCAAACTCATCCTCTCTTGCCACCCTACTACCTGTCCGCTCGACTCTATCCCCACTCACCTTCTCCAGACCATTTCCTCTTCTGTGACACCGATGCTCACTCACATCATCAACACCTCCCTTCACACTGGAACTTTTCCCACAGCATTTAAGCAGGCTCGGGTAACCCCACTGCTTAAAAAAGCATCTCTAAATGCTGCACTTTTTGACAACTACTATCACTTCTCCCATTCATCTCCAAAACACTTGAGCGAGTTGTGTTCAAACAACTCTCTACATTCCTCACACAGAACAACTTACTGGACATCAACCAATCCAGTTTCAAAAGCGGCCACTCAACTGAGACGGCCCTGCTTTCTGTTACTGAAGCCCTCCGATTGGCAAGAACTGCCTCCAAATCCTCAGTCCTCATCTTGCTGGATTTGTCTGCTGCCTTTGACACCGTCAACCATGAGATCCTCCTGTCAAGCCTCAGGAAAATGGGTATCTCAGGAGCGAGCTGCACAGTGGTTTACCTCATACCTCTCGGGTAGATCCTTCAGGGTGTCCTGGAGGAGCGAGGTTTGGAAGTCACATCATCTCACCACTGGAGTTCCTCAGGGCTCTGTTCTTGGACCACTTCTTTTCTCTATCTACATGTCATCACTAGGGTCTGTCATCAAGAAACATGGATTCTTTTACCACTGCTATGCTGACGACATGCAACTCTACTTCTCATTTTAACCAGACAATACTACAGTGGCTGCTCGCATTACAGCCTGTCTAGCCGACATTTCAAACTGGATGAAGGATCATCACCTTCAGCTCAACCAGAACAGAACTACTGGTAATACCAGCTAACTCAATGCTTCGGCACAACTTTTCCATTCAGCTTGGATCATCAACAATAATTCCTTCCAGAACAGCCAGGAACCTTGGAGTCATGTTTGATGAGCAATTACAATTCACGGATCACATAGCTTCAACAGCCAGATGCTGCAGATTTGCCCTACACAACATCAGAAAAATCAGACCTTTCCTCTCAGAACTGTCCTCACAACTCCTTGTTCAAGCTCTTGTTCTCTCCAGACTGGACTACTGCAATGCTCTCCTGGCGGGCCTACCAGCAAGTACTACCAAACCGCTGCAAATGATTCAGAATGCAGCAGCAAAGGTAGTCTTCAACGAGCCAAAGAGAGCACGCGTCACTCCTCTTTTCACCAGACTGCACTGGCTACCATTGGCTGCTCAAATCAAGTTCAAAGCACTGATGGTAGCCTTCAAAACAACCACTGGGTGTGCACCAAGTTACCTAAACTTATTGGTATGGACCTATGTGCCTTCCAGAAGCTTGCGTTCTGCTAGTGAGCAGCACCTAGTGGTGCCACACCACAGAGGCAAAAAATCACTATCGCTAACCTTTTCCTGGACTGTTCCCTCCTGGTGGAATGACCTTCCAGTCTCAGTCAGAACAGCTGATTCACTATCCATCTTCAAAAAAAGACTAAAAACACATCTTTTCCGACAACACCTGCCCAGTTAATAGCACTTATCCTACCACTAACACTTCTTTCTTTCTTTCCATTTATAAAAAAAAAGGGGGGGGGGACAATTGCACTTGTAAATTACTCTATGCTAGGCTAGGGAAACTGGCACAATGCTTCCAGACTGTTGCCTTCTTTTCATTGATTTACTGTTTCTATTGTTCTTTCATTTGTAAGTCGCTTTGGATAAAAGCGTCTGCTAAATGCCTAAATCTAAATGTCTAATCAGATGTTAATTATATACTGTCATATGGTTTTATGTTGATCTGTGCAGAATCTTTATTCATGAATTCTTCCCCAAATAAACAAATAAAAACAGGAATAATATTGTAATGAGTGCTCAGCAGACGTAGGATCCATTTGCAGCTTTTAATGTACACAGCGTGGTAAACAGGCAAAGGGTCAAAATACAGCAAACAGGAACAATACAGGTAATCCACAGCATAATCAAAGTCCAGGCAAGAGGTCAGGGCAGGCGGCAAACAACAAGGGTAATCCAGAACACAGCGAGGGTCAAAGTCAGGCAGCAAACAATCGTACATGGGTAAACAGACCAAAGGTAATCGCCAGGTAAGTAAATCACAGGAAAAACACTCGGTAATGATCACACTAGGCAAATCAAGACTTTGCAGAGTGGTTGTGCAATGGGTGAGTATAAATAGCGTTCGTGATTAGAAAATGGCCGCCACCTAAGAGGGGCATGGCCATGTACGGGGTTATGGGAAATGTAGTCAATATTCAGGAGAGGGTTCCCGCTGGTGGCGGACAGAGGGAGCCATGGAGGCCGGATTTGTGACAAATATCAAGCTAAGCACATGAAAGTGTGAAAGTTCCTTTATGAATGACACATCATTAACAGTGTCTGTGACCTGCTCAAAGTTTTCTTGCTATGCAAATTACAGCCCACCACCTAGAATACTTTATTTAAATCCCTGACATGTTGGAATTCAGGATAAGAAATAGGAAAAGAAATATCAGGGAAAAAAATCAGGAAAAAAAATGGCATATTTGATAAAACAATGTGTCCTGTTTGTCTTTCACTAAGATTAGTTTTAATGTTCTCTAGGCTATGACATAATGTAGTTTAAAAAAGAGCCATCTTAGTAAAGCAGAACACAGCATACATTTTCACAATCTTTTAATTGGATGTATGTTCAACTATTTTTAGTTGCTTTCCCTCAACTCTCAGCTCATCTGAGCTCCACCAGGCCTGGGTTATAATTAGTTTGCCTTTTAATATTTGTTTATATTTTCATAATGCTATGTAATACAAATTTACTTTAAGTGTAGAAGTTATCATTTAAAGGTCTTCTTTATTTTGATCTGTTGATTGCTAGAAATGACTGTTGCCATTGTCATGATCCTGGTATTTGTGATCTGTTCGCATGTTTTGAGCACATGGCTTTGTAAGCATGTAAGCAAAATGTTTTTGTTTTTTTTGCCGTTTACAAATGTTTCTCAAGAGCACCTAATAAGCTTTTTTTATTTTACCCTTTCTTAATTGTGTAATACAGCTGTTTGCATATGTGCAAAGTTACAAAACCCGAAGTCAATACCAAGCAGTTCAGCATTGTGGCAGGAGGGACCCAACATCTTATGTAACCTACATCCCCTAATGGAGGGAATATGTAACCAAGATGCTTTCTTTCTGTCACTCACTCGACAATGTGTCAATGTAGTGACACTAGGGGTCCCTGTACTAAGCACCACACCTGTGCAAACCCCAGGGCCAAATGTGTGCTAAGGCATCCAAGCAGTGTGGCTTACAGAGACTTCAGTTATTGCTGACTCCATAAGAGGAGGTGATAGGGGAGCTGAGACACATGCTTGCCATTGATCACTGGCCGTAGTCTCTGCAGGACAAGCAGGACTGCCAACAGCTCTAGGCAGTTGATCTACCAACACAGGTGAGAACTTGTTGAGGAACCCAACACTGCATGCTCATTGTATTCTGTGCGCCAGCCCATGCTGGACACATCTGTCATAACAACAATGCATCTTGAGACCTGCTGCATGGAAACCCCAGCTCACAGGAATTTTGTTCTAGCCAGGGGCTGAAGGAGCGATGACACAGAGTAATAACCACCCGATATGTGTTGCAGTGCCATGTGTAACCGGTCCCACGTCATAGGATGCTGACTCTGCGTTGTGTGTGTAGAATATGGACACTGGACTACTACGGCTGGTCACAACTGGCTCTTTATTTTCTGGACAGATGAAGAATTGATATTAATAAACATGCATTTTGTGGTTTCTCTTCGAATACGTCATCATCATACGTCGTCGGCCATCCTCATCTCAGCTTAGCTTAATTGTGGACTGTCATTTTATGTGAACTTCACATGCTCAGAGTAAAAGAAAGCTTGAACAATAAACATCAAAACATGACAATTACACTTGGATTACACAATGACATACCTGGACAGACGAAGAATTGATATTAATAAACATGCATTTTGTGGTTTCTCTTAGAATATGTCATCATCTGTTGATCATCGCAATCACATATTAATATAATCTTCAACAAAAATGACACGTTGGTGTAATCCCACATTTTAAATCATGTTAAAGTACTCAAAAGAACAGTTTTTTTTACTAAAATATCGACTAATAGGTTGAAATATTATTACCTTTGGCTCTGTGAATCACAAGCCATCCTCATCTCAGTTTAGCTAAACGTGGACTGAGAGAGGAGAGTGTGCACCCAAAGTTAAGTGTTTCTTAAAGGGGCAGCGCACTTCTGTTAGCAGATGTACAGAGACTCCAAAACTATACACAACAGTTTAATTGAAGCAAAACGAAACACAATGAAATAAAAAAAATATATTCAAAATAAAAGAATAAGAGTTTTTTTTATACATTAAGGAAAAAAAGGGAGGATTTTGAGTGAAAATAATAATGCTGATTTACATTTGTTACACATGCCCACCTTGGGACTTGAGAAGTTTCTTTATCGCCTTGTGTCGCATTATTTGACCAAGTGAAATGCTGCCAAACTACAAGAAACAGGCATTTAGCAAAAGTAATGTGATTTGCATGCTGCACACTATAACAGAAAAACATACAGTTTATGCCTCGCTTTAGATTAGGGGGCTGCAAAAATCCCTAATAAACTGATAAGGAAGGTATTATTAATACATTAGTTTTTTATGTTACATTACATGATTTTTACCTGTGTGTTATGGAAAGAACTACATATTAATATGTTTTTATAACATATTCATTATAGGCATGAATTGAGCATTTCCAGTATGTTTTGTAAGTGTCTTGTAACGTACTTGTTAATGACTTAGTACTGCTTTCTAATGCATTGTAAATACTGAATTAATTACTTGATAATACATTGTAAATGGTCTATTAAACACCACTTATTCTAAAGCGTTACCGGATTTACAAGTCAAAAGTTATGAGCATTAACATAAATTAACTAAAAATAAAAAATTTAAAAAACGTAAAATTTGAACTGTTTGGTAGCGCTAAAGGGCTTGAGGTAGAAACTCCACATTTGTTATGTTAACAGTTCAGATTGTCCTCTATCTGTGTGCCAAATTTCATAACCTTTAAACATTTTTTTCTATGGGCTGCCATAGACTTCAATGGTGGAAGAAAAAGTAGAAGAAAACAAAAGGATACAATAGGTGTCTTTGCCCCTTTGAGACAGTTCAACCTTTGTGGACTTCAAAAGCCATGTTTTTGAAGGATCCAGCCTCTGAATTGAGACAAACCTCAAGTCTGATACAGCATCATATAAGATTATATGGGGATTTGTGGGGGCATAAAGTAAACAGTTCTCTTTCAAGGGAACTTGACACTATGGGGATTGTGCTTTAGGTGCACTCAAGTCTGACCATGTAAAGTCACGGCCATGTGACATAGCATTGATGTAGAGGAACACCTAAAAGCAGCAGCACTATACTGGGGGCCAACACCTGTAAACATCAACACCTTGTGCCAGTTCCCCCTCAGAGCCCCTAGAAGGCGTTTCTGCTTTCCCTGCCACCTCAGCTGTCTCATGGGGCAAAAGCACCCGGTGGTTCATCTGCTAGTTCTCTGATTTAGGAGACTGCACAGGTAGAGAGGATGATATCTCTTTCAGATTTTCTGGCAGCATTTAAACTTCTGCCCTGTTTATCCCTGTTGAGTACAGTAGAGAGAGGGTGTATAATTCAGTTTGCCTCCTGTCCTCTTCGCTTCAACGGCATCTTGCAGACTATAATATTAGGAAGGCAGCACCTAGAGTTGGCCAAAGAGCTTGAGACTTTCTTGGCAAAAGGGGCTATAGAACGAGTTCCCCCTCACATGACAATCCTTTAAAAAGCAGTGATTCAGTGGTGACCAGCGGGATTCTTGGGGCTGTTGATGACTGATGACTGTTGGGTCTGTTGGTTTTCTATTACTCTACTACACCTACTAGTAAAAAATTTGCCATGTAGAAATATAATTTCTACCAAAAACAGTGATTGATCCGGTTAGTGATGTTGGACTGGTATTATTTTGAACACAACTTTATACAGTGGATATAGCAAAGAATCACCCCCCTTTAAAATAATCAATTTGTTTAATTTAATTTTTTATAACATGTTAGTGTTATATATTTTGCTTGATGTTATAAGTTGCACTGAGTAAATACAGCTGGATAAAACAAAAACTGTGTCCATCTTTATTTCAAGCTGCAAAGCAAAAAAATGTGATTATTTTGAAGGGGGGTGATTCTTTTCTATATCCACTGTATAAGCTTTGTGGCCCACAATGCTACATCACGTGACCTTGACTATAAATAGGGCTGATTTTACACGTGTTCAAACTCTGGCATGCTTGAAGCAAGTTCATAGCGTCATAGCACCAAAGTGTCAAGCCATGCAGCGTCTTGTTACCTGTTTGAGGGAATCGGGTTACATACGTAACCTGAGACGTTTGCTATTCTTTTCAGAATTATGCGGCACAAGTATGAATCTCCAAATTTAATAGAACAATAGTGTGCAATAAAGATCCTCCTGTGCCTAAAATTAAATTTAAATTTAAAAATAATTGTAGTGGCATGTAATGGCTTTGCTAAAGCCCTTGATTGTGATACTCACCTAAACAAGCCTCCTTAATTTCTGTTTTGTCTGTCCTCTGTATAATTTTCACCACAAATATCACAGCCAGTGGAGTGAGAAATGAAATTGCCTGCAAAAACAAAAAGACACAATATCCCTTTGCAGCTTACAACATATTGCACACAAAGCTGGCATGATTATGATAAAAGCTCTTTCTCCAGCCTCGAGCAACCAATGGGCCTGATGTAAACAAGAGCTTCTTTTCTCAGTCTGTGAATGCCTTTATACAGTGCCTTGCAAAAGTATTCATACCCACTGAACTTTTCCACATTTTGTCAAGTTACAACCACAAACAAAAAAAAATGTATTTTATTGGCATTTTATGTGATATACCAACACAAAGTGGCACATAATTGTGAAGTGGAAAAAAAAAAGATCCAACATTTTTTACAAGTAAATATCTGAAAAGTGTGGCGTGCAGTTGTATTCAGCCCCCTTTACTCTGATACCCCTAATGACGAATTCCACCGCACCAGTACCTAATTTTTGGGATATATAATCAGCAGAGAAGGGGTGACCATGGACAAGAAGAAAGTACAAGCTGTATCTGAATGGCCCCAACCTCACACATTTTTGGGGTTTGCCAACTTCTACCGTCGATTCATTAGAGGCTTCAGTTCCATAGATGCTCCTCTCACCTCCTTAACCAAGCAACAGTCCTCCAAACTCAGATCCAAAGGCATTACAAGCTTTCTAGGACCTAAAGACCCATTTTACTACTGCTCCCATTCTCAAGCACGCCAATCCAGAATGGCCTTTCATTGTTGAGGTGGACACTTCAAACACTGGGGTTGGTGCAGTCCTCTCACAATGCCATGGTTCCTCTGCCAAGATGTTTCCCTGTGCATACTTCTCTAGAAAGGTATCCCCTGCAGAGCGAAATAACGACGTAGGTAATTGAGAATTACTTGCAATCAAGCTGGCAACATCAGATGTGAGATGTGAGAGCATCTCACCCGTTCACCATTCTGACCAATCACAAGAATCTCTAATATCTTCGCACAGCCAAAAGATTGAATCCCAGGCAGGCTTGTTGGGCCTTATTCTTTACCCACTTCAATTTCACATTTACCTATTGCCCAGGCTCAAAGAACACCAAAGCTGATGCCCAGTCCCGCCACACGAAGGAACCCAAGATACGGCCAGTCCGGAAAACATACTCCCACAAAGCCTTCTAGTTGCTCCCATACAATGGGATATCCTCACCGAGATCAATCATCTTAACACCCAAACACCCCCCTTCTTCTGACTGTCCAACCAATCTCACGTTCATTCACAAAGCTCTCCGTAAGTGTCTACTCACCCAGGTACATGAAACACCCAGCTCAGGTCATCCAGGCATCATAGCCATGATCCAACTTCTCCAGAATCGTTTCTGGTGGCCCTCACTGTCCAATGATACCATCCAGCACATCAAAAATTGTTCCAACTGCCAAACCACCAAGACTTCTAATCAAATTCTTGCTGGTCTGCTCCAACCACTACCCACTCCACAACGACCCTGGTCACACATAGCAATCGATTTCATCACCGACCTCCCCAATTCACAAGGTAACACCACCATACTCACTATCATTGATCATTTCTCTAAAGCATGCAGACTAATACCTTTACCTAAGCTCCCCATTTCCTTAGAAACCAATTATGCAACAATGTCTTCCGAATCTATGGACTACCAGAAGATATTGTTTCCAATAGGGGTCCACACTTTACCTCCCAGGTTTGGGCATCCTTTTTTAAACTACTCAGTGTCAATGTAAGTCTCACCTCCGGCTATCATCCTCAATCCTCAATGGCCAAATGGAAAGACTAAATCAGGAGATCATCAGGTTTCTATGGTCATACTGCCAACAGAATCAAGCAGACTGGGGTCGCTTCCTGATATGGGCTAAATACACCCAGAACTCCCTGGTAAACCATCTACGGGCATGACCCCTTTCAAGTGCATCCTAGGATTTCAACCACCCCTTTTTGTCCTGGTCCGGTGAGCCCTCAGACTTACCCGCTAGCGAGGAGGTTTGGGATTGGTCTTACACTCATCTTCTCCATGCCGTGAGATGCTAAACACAGCAAGCCAACCAACTTCACCACCCTGGACCCTCCTATGCTCCTGGCCAATGGGTATGGTTATCCACAAGGTACCTACGACTTAAGCTCCCTTGCAGAAAGCTCAGCCCCAGGTACGTGGGTCCTTTTCAAATTTCCAGACAAATTACTCCAGTATCCTTCCATTTGAAGTTTCCTACTAATTACCATATTTCTCCTACGTTTTATGTTTCACTCCTGAAACCCGCTGGTGGACCGGCTGGAGAGGCAGAGGGGAAGGCAAGGGAACAGCCCGCTTTTCTCCTCACATCAGGAGCCGTTCGCAGGGGGGGCTCTGTTACAGAGGAGGCTCCCACGCCTCCTCCTCCGAACCACCAGAGGGAACCATTACCATTGTTTTAGTAATCACTTCCGGATAACAATTCCCATAGACCACGTCCTGGGGGTAATTAGTCTTGCCCTGGCTTCAGCCTGGCTGATTTGCCCTGGCTGTCAATTCTGAGCGTTTTCCCCTGTTTATCATTGTGCATGAAGTTGGACTGTTTATTGTTTTGTGATTGTGACTGCCTGCCTTGATCTTTGCCTGCTTTACGTTGCTGTTTTGTCTTGCCCTCCGCTATACCTGTTTACTGTTGCTGATCTTTGCCTATCTGACCATGATTTCAATAAACAAGCTGCATATGGATCGCACTGCCCCAGACTCTTCGTTACAATAATGGGTAAAGCTTACTGAAAAGTGACTAATGGCAGAATCTTTCAGGTGAAGAAATATCAAAGCATCTTTGAGTATGACTGTGCACTTACAAACATGACTCTTTTCGGGATGTGGTCAGATTCCACCAGAGGGTTCTTGTAGAGCCACAGTTCCTCAGGTTGGATCACTCTCTCAAAGGGCTCCAGGAACTCTGTGAACCTGAACAGAAGGGAGAGAAGATGAGACCACATACAGGGAAGAGAATAAAGACCTAAAGAGAGAAGGTGGCAAATAAGGTGCTGAAAACTTTGCTTATGCATTGTAATGTTCCAGCACATTCTAAAATTACCAAAGGGTAATTAATTAAATTAATTACCAAAAGATAATTAAATTCAGTTAGAGGTAATTAAATTCAATTAAGTATTTAATTAAATTAAGATCTGGTGACTATAGACCGTCTACGTCTAGGCATGTGACGTAGCATTGCATGCCACAAAGCAATGATAGAAAGTAGTCAGGGTTAGAATTACCAAAAGTTTTAAGAAGTATGTGCCACCATGTCCGCACTATATTTTGGCGGGTAACACGCATCTTATGTGTGTGTTTTGTTTGAGAGCGGAGCATGCCAGGTCAGCTCTTCAGAGCTCTTCATCTTTACTCGTGGGGTTCACAGCTCAATTTGGAGGAAGCACAGCGAGACACAGGCCTCGCCTTTTCTCTTGCACTCTTTGCCGAATCACATGAGCACACACCAGCGTCAGAAGCCTGCTCGGCGATCTCTTCTGAGCTGGAAGATGAGCTCATACTACAGATCTGGCCTTTAAAAATGTGCGTTTTTTCATGTAGGATCTGGAAGGCGATCATGCAGATTGCCGACTGGTCTGACCTGTTTGTTAGAATTAAAGAAACTGTTACACTTCCCAGAAAATCCACCGGGTGGCACATCGACTTGCCTCAATGCACTGGATCTAAAGTAACATGGGAACTTGTAGTTATTTTTTATTGGATTTGTAAATTAAATCTGTACATTTTTTTTAATAGTTGTTACCCTGTGATTTCCTGGTTAAAGTGACTGAATTTTGAGAGTTAATGCGACATAAAAATGACAAAAATATGTAATTTGTGTGTATTGCTGCAAATGAAAGATCATAATTTTACCTTTAAGGTGTACATTGGTACATTGGGGACATGTTTCCGCAGTAGGCTTTTTCATAATGTCAGACTTTTAAACGGTTGCCAGGTTTTTAAACGTGCAGCCGCAGCAAGTGCGCATCTTTGTGAATGTGCAGAAACGCTTCATGAGTCATTCGTTTCAGAAATGAATCACGCTCTAACAATGATACTATGCTCCGCTTTGTTCTAGGCACGCGTTGGCGCGAGGCTTAGTCAGAGTCATTTACTGTAGTTATTTTGGAAAACCACTAGCCACAGTATTAAGCCCTGTTCATAGGTATACGTTAATCATTTGTTAACATTTTTTATATATGAAAGTTCAATGATTTATGGCATTTATTGGTAATATTATGTATAATTATTGACACACCACCCCAGACCTCACTCATTTGTGAACGCTGGCTATGGCTAGGTTTTGAAAAGTAGTTTATTCTTGACAGTCTCTTTATTGACGGGTTTTCCCGATTGTTTTTTTTGTACTTTTTTACTTTATTTTCACATTTTTGATTTAGAGTCCCAAGATAAATATGTATAGATACATGATAAGTTTGTTGTGGATATAAAGGTTATGATGTTTTTATTCGTTTTACGTTGTACAACAGAAACAAAAAAAATAAAACAAAAACTAAACAAAACAAACTTAACATGAAGGCACTGATACGCGTTTAATTGCGTCTTTAACAACTTACAAAACAAGAAAAAAAAAACAATTCTGCCCACATATTCACATGAAAAAAGATGAAAATATGAGAAATGCATAATATCGTTACATTCCAGTGTGGCCACCCTGACGCTCAACAACGACTGGAAGAACAGTAAACAGTCTGTTAATATAATTGTTGCATGCCGCCTCTGTGAGTTCTTTAAACCAGAATTTATTTATGGCAGCAACTAAGTCAGACTTTGTAGTCGGTTTAGCCATCTTTCGAATGTAGTTCTTCAGAGCGTGCCACACCATCTCAATTGGATTCATATCTGGAGATTCGGCAGGAGTCTTAACCCAGTTTATACCCTCTTCAGCATTTTTTTGGCAGCAGTGTGTTTTGGGTCATTGTCCTGAAAAAAACGGTGGTATTTTCCAAAGTTATCCCTAATATACGGGCTGTGGGTTTTTTTTATAATAGCATTCTCAAAGAAAGAACGATCCACGATTCCTTCGAATTTTGCAATAGGCCCCGGTCCTATGCTGCGTTCCAGAAAACTGGGAGGTCTGAAATTTCAGACCTCCTACTAGGAGAAGTGCTCTGGAATGCCACTTGAAGCCGGAGGTCCTACTAGCAAATTGATCTACCCTGACTTCACCGAGATGGATCAGCCTGACGTCACAAAACAATGGCGGTGCCCATGGAGATGCACACCGTGAATGGTAAAACATAATTTACTAGGCTACAAAATGCATTTATCTGTTTTTTTGGTCATACTAGATATTATCATATTACACAACATGACTTTTGCGTGAGGATATGTCGCTATAATCTCTCTGCATAAAGTTATTAGTTTAAAAAAAACAACGAACGAGGCTGACAAAAAGAGAGGTTTGTTGAGCGTCTGCCGTTAGCTTTCAGCATAGAGACAAGTATATATTACCTATTGCTGGTGGAAAAACTTTGGAAGACCTCAATTTTGATAATTGTCAGTAATTCATATATTGCGGTCGGCCATGTTTGTTGTTTATGTTCAACTTTGTTCTTCTGGAACGCTTTGAGGTCGCATCTAGTACACTCCAAGTGGGATAAATCCGACATTGCAGCTTTCTGGAATGCAGCACTAGTCTTGATATTGCTTCACTCGCATGAAGTTTCAGTGGGGGTTTTGGCTTTGGTTTGGAGACCCTTCTTCCTGTCTTGTGGAACTACGTAGTAGAAAAGTGATCTAAAGAAACTGTTGTTTCATCAGTGAAGATTTAAGCCCACTTGCAACTTTGGCCTCAAATATAAAAAAAGAGGGTCTTGTCTAGTGTTACTTATTATTTTATCAAATCCGACAACTTCTTACTAACATGTCAGTATTTGTTGAACACCAATCACATTTGTTATTGTTGAGTTAAGTCCAACCATATTCATGCTGTCTCAAGGAGCCTCACTTTAAGTCGCCTCAAAACTTTGACGTTTTGGGATCCCTCAGAAAAAATCATCTCACTACTATTTTCAACCATTAATTTGCGAAGTACATCCATATTATGTAATTTGAGAGATTAATAATTTGTTTTTTGTGTATTATAAAGTTGTTCTTAGTTAATTTGATCTATTTGGTTTCATTTAGAAATATGAGTTTTGCTAGTTGGCATAGCGAGCTGATCACAAGGTCAAATCAGTAGTCATGATATACACAACGCGGCTGGAGTATTAGAAATATTAAGTGTATGAACTAAATGTTTTCTGATGCATTTCACATCAATATATCAATTAAAGCACAATAAATGGTTTGGGTGAGTTAAACATTTTTAAAAACTGTGTTTTTTTTTCAAGGTGGGCTTAAATGGTACAGTGACCCAAAAAGCAGATAGCATACGCAAACCTTGTATGAGAACAACTTCAATAATTCTGAAGATGGGATATAAAAAGAATATCTATGAAATCAAGTTAAAAGCATAATATGTTCTAAACATAATTAAATGTATTTACCTTTTTTTTTTGGTGTGAATATATCTTTATTTCCTCAGTAATCACTGTAGAACCATTTAAGCCCAGTATGTTCTATTTAAGCCCATCTAATGTATTTAAATAGTAAATTGCTAAAAGTATGATGTTTGGTAAATTTTTTTCTGTAATTTAGTGACTTTGTTATTCTTTGCTATTCTTCCCCTGACATCATTACCTAGACTACATAGCACATCACATACTGCAAAGTGCTTTTTGTTATGTAGCTTTTTACAATTGAAAGTCTTTACAAAAGAAAGCTAAACGAAATGAAAGTAGCCGATCAGTAACCTGTTTATGTGTAGGCCTATTTCATGTTTATTTAAGATATTGTTGATGCACTGTAATGTAATTTACTACTTTTTAAAACAAATAAATTTTTTATTTTGTCAATATTTAATAAAATTTTGTGAATATTAAATGAAACGTTAAATACTGAAACCAATGAAAATTAGTTTTAGGCCTACTTGGTCATGTTTGTGGTGGTTCATTGTTACAAGCCAAACATTAAATGCAAGTTCAAAAAACAAATTGTGTACAACATGAATAATATGTTACTGAATAAATATGTTTTTACTACCTGAAAAAATAATTATTTTTATACTTGTGTCAATAATTGTGGTTGTGGGCTTATTTGGAACACACATGGGCTTAAATGGTACTTTGGTACCAATTAAGCCCATGCCAGACTTTATTTATAGAATTTCTTTCATTTGTTTTTTAAAATTGCGTAACTGTAACGTCACGCTCTGCTCCGCTACGCCAGCAGAGTATTGACTGTTTGCTCCCTCTGCTTCCTGTTCCTGTGTTCTGTTGTTGTCATTTCCTGTTTGGGACTATATAAGCAGCATGTTGTGAAGTGCATGTTGTG
>JAZGTK010000436.1:0-67514 GCA_036877625.1 Ambastaia sidthimunki
CCAAACGCAATCAATATAATAATGACAACTACACACTCTTAAAACATCATTTTCCATCTACACTTACTATATTAACAAATAACTAAAGTGAATACCTGAAAATAGGGAGAATAACCACATACACTCAACGATGTTTCTTCACCGCAAACTTTATGTGTAATGGAGAAACATCGCCAGTTCTCCCCCAGTGTTCAACCAGACCTGACTAATAGATTGCACACCTTATTGTGCCAAACTAATTGATCATAGATTAACCTTGTTTAATAACTTCTCTGCATTTTATGAACATTTTTAACCCGTTCAAAACATTCAAAACAAATAATAGAATACTTTCAATATTTTTCAGATTTATAACATATAATTATTCAAATTATGCTAACATATACATTTCTCTCTGTCACATTAGTGGTAGGATAGGTGCTATTAACTGGGCAGGTGTTGTCGGAAAATATGTGTTTTTAGTCGTTTCTTGGATAGTGAATCCACTGTTCTGACTGAGACTGGAAGGTCATTCCACCAGGAGGGAAAAGGAGTATCACTCACTAAAATGGACTGAGAGGGCATTCACTCAATGTGATTGTCCTGCATGCCTGAGACATTAGTGTGACACTTATTTTCCAGATGAATAAGCTAAGGAAAATTGTGATGCTGAGCCATCTGTGCATCTGTCATCTCTCCCTGAGCAATGATCATATGACCATGTGGGTAAGTAAAGCAAAATAATAAAAGACACCTGTCCATCACAGAAGTTAACATTGGAAGCACTGGTGTCTCAAAAAGCTTTGAATCTTGCAAGACAATTTCATTTCATCTTTATCATTTGGCATCAGCACTGTTTTCTGTTTTATCAGCACTGTTTTTTTGATTTATAGAATGTTTTAGAAGACTTAATCAGGGCAGAATTATGTGGCTACAAACCGTATACACCGATACTACAAGCAATTTTTAAAACAGATGGTGTACTCATTGCATGCTGTACTTGTCCAAACAGTTGTATTGACCTCATAAATATGCAAATAAGAACATTAACCCAGGGTTGACATGTGTATAGTGTGAAATTGCATAATTTGACCACCCAAGAATAATGAAGGCAAGTGTGAAACAATAACTTTAATTATTTTCTTTTTTTTTCACAAACCTCCACCTGTCTGCTGAGACATCACGATTTTCATAAAACAGCTGAAGATGTACATCTTAACCATAACCATAAATAAAAGCAGTTTTCATTTCTAAAAAAATCTTCTATTGTGTACTGTTATGCACTTTGCACTGTTATGCACACTTCAGCTATAGTGTTACACTATACTGGTTTAAGTGTTGAGTAAGTGTTGAGTTTTTAAATGTTATTCACGTTTCCCTGAAAAACATCTTTCTGTTAAAGAAATCATTGTAAGTTATGTCTGCAGCACAACCATCTGTACATCACATGCAATCAACCTTGTACTCTTTTCCACTCTTATTCTCTCTGGCTTTGTTTTTCTCCTGTTTTTTTTTTTTTTTTTGAGAATAAGGATTCTAGTCTTGCTGGTTGTCACCATAGCAACATGCATTGGAAGCCATCCTGGAGCTAACCTTGAACTTAAAACAGCCTACATTAAGTGTCCAATGTGTAAAAGTGCTTTCTCTTTAGCTTTACAATGATGTCACACTTTGTAAAGTGTTTGCATATGTGTGTGACAGCACTACTGAATCTTATATGCTTGTTGATTTGTTGTTTTGACTATAGAACATAGTTCAATGGTATCAAATCAAATCACTTTTATTGTCACATCACCATAGCACCTGTGCCTAGGTGAGTGAAATTCTTGGGAGCGTGCTCCAGACAGTGCAGAGACAGTTTACATATAGACAGTACCTTTACATACAAACAAGGACAATTTACATATAGACAACACTTTACATAACTGCAGATTTGTACAGATCTTGGAGTCATTGAACAATGTGTAATATACCAATGAGTAATATGATGAGTAATATACAATGGGTAATATACAATATAACAATGTGTAATATACACAACCATATATTCAGTGCATTCGGTGTGCTATTGACATACAGGTTGAGCTTATTTTACGTATTAGCAGGTTGAGCAGATTATGCATAGACAAGTTTAAAGTGCAGTGCATGGCATGCCGTATAGTGGGTGTATGCTGTGGGGTGTATTAGTTCTTATTGTTCATTAGCCTGATAGCCTGAGGGAAAAAGCTATCCCTCAGTCTTGTTTTTACCGCCTGGTTCGTGTTTCCGAACCAGGCGGTGATGCAGCCAGTCAGGATGCTCTCCACAGTGCATATGTAGAATTTTCTGAGGGTGCTGGGGCTTATTCCAAACTTCCTCAGCCGTCTCAGGAAGAAGAGGCGTTGGTGTGTCTTCTTCAGCACAGCATCTGTATGAGTGACCATGTGAGATCCTCATTGATGTGAACGCCAAGGAACTTAAAGCTGTTAACTCGTTCCACAGGCATCTTGTTGATGGTGATGGGAGTGTGTTCTCTGCTCTGTTTCCTGAAATCCACCACCAGCTCTTTGGTCTTATCGATGTTAAGTGAGAGGTGGTTCTCCTGACACCATTTAGTCAGGATGCTCACCTCCTCTCTGTATCATCTGTCATCTTCTAAATAATGATGCCAATAATACACAGTTCAAAAAAATTACACCGTGTATTTCGTACCAAGAAATTTAAACCCATTTTTAGGACCATGTTTTTGGAACAATTTACAAGACAGGTTTTCATTACAGTAATATTTGAATAGCTTTATAGAGCCACTATTTTAAAAACAATTCACAGGGAATTGTTTATTTATAGCTGTCTTTGCATATTAAGCTACATTTAAAAAAGTACATCACTTTTGGGGAAGTAATTATTTTTTTATTTATTTCTTTAAATTAATGTTTTGAAATTTTGGGGTGATGATGAAATTCACACCCTCTTAATTTAAAGTGTGACTGACTAGAATCTCATTTCCTCTATCTGTCTACCTCTCTCTTTCAACCCTTTTTTTTTCAATTTCTCATTATTCTTCCTACAGATTCTGTCTCACATTTTCGACTTGAGCTAAACTTCATTTTTGTTAACAAGGATTTATTTCTTCCCTCGCACAATCCTCTTCTTTCTCTTGTTTTATCCTTAAGAAGAGGTACAGCCTTCTGAGTGTAAAAATAACATGCTATTGCGGCAGTATGCCACTCACTTTTCATAATCACCCATCTCTCTCTACCAGTCTGTCTCAATCCCCAGACTGCACTCCATCTGTTTCCTGAGCTTTTTCTTCTTCCTTCTCTCCATCTCTCCCATAATCCTCTCTTTCAGCCACTCTACTGTAAATCCTCTCTCTCTCTCTCTCTCTCTCTCTCTCTCGCTCTTGCTCTGCAGGATCGATTGTCCACCCCTCCCAGGCAACACCCTAATACTTCTATCTTTTAGTGCAACAGCAATTGATTTAATTTAGGATACTCTCTTATAAGAGTATAGCAGACAGGAAGTTCTCTTTAGATTGTAGCACGCTTACTGAGCATATTTTGTGTACTAATTTACAAAGCTGCCTTTACACAACCTAGAACACAATTTCAAATACTTATTTACAAGAGAGTGCTGCATTCATGAAGACTTCCTGCTGCTAGAGAGAGTGAGATTATGAACATTGCTAATAATACTATCGATCCTGTTTTGATGGAAACTAATACATCAGTGCATTAGACTATGATTACTCGTTACGCAACGACTTTGAACAGTTTGTGGCTTAGTTTTAGAGCGGGGCATGGCAATACAATACCTTCCTGACAACATGTTTGCTCAGACATTGTTCTGTATTTTAAGAGACTTAACTCAACTGTTGAGTTCTCAATTAAGTTTCAGATTTTTCTTTCATATTCATTGGGAAAAGTAAACAGAGGCAGAAATGCGATTAAAAGTTAGATAATGATATATAGTCTATAAAGTATACAGTTAAGAACTGTTCTACGGTCGAGTTCTTAAGATGAAAATACAAGAAGAGAAACGAATAAACCCTTTTTGTTACTTTAATTACTTTCAGCCACTCATTCTATTTTCAGGTTTATTTACAATAAGTCTATGAAATTGCTTATAAAAATATCAATAAGTTTCATTATCTGCTGTTCATTGTGTGGGGGGGGATATCACTGCTAATGATGCGAGGGTAAGTGCTGGTTTCCAGATGGTTGTTCTGATGGATGTGCACCCACTGATGTGCAGTTAGTGGCCTTTATGGCTGCACTCTCTGTCTGCAGTAATACCAATTTAATGGGCCCTGGATCAATAGGCGCCCTCACAACCCATACAGCCCAGCCCATACAGTATGTGTATATAGCTATAATACATAACATATACATTCTAAAAGACACAGGATAACATATCTTTGTGTTTACCAGTACGAAACACGCAAAGACAATGCTAGAGAGGATACAAGCATATTGATATGTAGTTGCTAAGGTGCCATTAATAGTTTGCTATATGGTTGCTAGGGTGCCTACTGTGCAAAATGTACAGAATAAGTTATACTTCAATGTTTAATACTTTTTAAACGCACTGTTAACTATAACACACATAAAAACAAATGCAGCTAAAATGGATCAAATGACCCCTCAATGCCTTTGAACATAAAGCCTCTGAAACATCCAGCAAATAAACCAGCACTTCTGTGAGCCAGTCTGAAGAGAAGCAGGATAATAGCTTTACTGAACTGAAACTGATGGCACAAGTGCCACTTGGAAAGCACTTTACCTGCGGCAAAGAGCTCAAAATCTTTACTTTCACCTTATTTCCTACATCAGGTTTATGTCTAGAGAAGCCAGAGCACTGACTGCTGCTAGCTGTAAAACATCATGGTGGATCTATAATGTTGCAAGCAGCCATCTCATGAAAAGATTAAATCTAGTTATTGCTGTGCATGATCAAATAACAGCTGAGGAATATGATGCTGCTTACAATGTCAGGTGCACTTATAATGCAACATAATGATGTTTCCATATCTCAGCATAATATAACACCCTCTACACTGCTATATAAGTATAGCTTCAAGCTGTTTATAATAAAACTACAGAAAGTAAACTATAGTCAGGTTACCCTTTTAAAAACGTAATTTGTTCAATGAACAGATTTTTTATTAATTTATATGAAATAATTAGGATCTCAATTAGGGTGACTTCAGTGAATCTGTTTTGAATGTCCAAATGTTTTGCAACTACATGTTAAATTGAGTTTAAGTTAGCACCTTTAGCCACTTTTGGTTACTCATTTGGTCAATATTTTTTCTCTCATCCAAGTTGTATTCCACTGATTCTCTCTCTCTATACTTTGACACACTCGTCAGTGGTCATTTTTATGTAAGCATTTTGAACAGATGGCTCTCCTAACACTCTTTAACAGTGTTCATAACTGTTAACAAAACAGTGGTGAATTCATATAAATGTGAATTCTCTGTACAGTGTCTAGGGCATAATGATTACGTTTTACATGCAAAATGTATGTTTTGTTGTACTAATTAAGTGGTACAAAATTCTGAAGTGCCAGCACATAAAATAGTTGATAATGAATGATAATGATTCTTGTGAAACTGGGTTGGCTCACCAATTTAATTAATTTGTAATTAAACGTGAAGATGTACAGATGCTGGTTTACACTGGGAAATGGTAAATAATATATAGAGTAAGTAATACAAAACAAACAATATTAGCCATAGTTACTATTCATCACATTTATGGATAAATTAGACTATTTGTGAAGCTTCAATCATGTTCAATCATGTTCTTCATGTCCCTATGAATTTATCATTTTTAACGTTTTTCTTATTTAATGCAACTAATTCAGTTTGACAGACTGGTTGAGCAAATACAAATAACACCTGGTGGAGCGGTAAATTAATTTCTACATCTCTTTTACATCATTTTGCTTCTGTGATTATGCTAATGCCAGGCAGGAACATTTTGATTTGAATTTCTGTTTAACACTCTCTTCACCCTTTTATGGCAGTTAGTGTTTTAGTTTCACGGTTGCTCAATCTATGTCTCATTCATAATTGTATTGTACGATGGAGTAAAGTTACGTATATATTCTGATCAACCAGATGTATGTATATTTTTTGTACCTGTATCTTGTGTGCATCTCAAACCAGAAATGCCAACAAACTTAAATTACAAATTCAATGAATTACAGTGTTATCAGTATTGGGTTAATGTAAAAATGCTAAAATTATAAATTCAACAGAAAATTTTGTTGTTGGGGAATGTGAAGCCGCTTTCATGATGTTATGGGGTCTTATTAGTCAGTATGTAAATTCTAACTCATAAAAAAAAACTGAAAACTGGGAGGCCAGGAGCCAGACTGACACTGAACCAGAAAACTAAGATGGTTACCTCATCAGAGGTGAGTGACCCACCTGTGTGTTTCTCTTGCTGATCTGCTGGGTGATGTGTGCTTTGCCCGTGCTGGGGTCCATGCCTGCCAATGGTACAACCGTCTCCCCAATGACATCATCCCTTGCAAACCGGTCAAAGCTGAGCACCAGGAAGTGCAGTGTAAGCTCAGGCAGCAAACTGTATGGAATGCCATAGAAGGTGAAGGTCTCATCGAAAACAGGCTCCAGAGTTTTCCTCAGCACACGTGTCTTCACCCGGTGCTTCTTCTCGGGCAGGATGGTCATCTTCACATAGGGGTCAGAGCTTCCTGTCTGTTCATCCACAGCAAGCAGCCCTTGAGCTCCAACGATAGTGACAATGAGAGCCTTTTTGGGAAAGTTGTAGTCGATAGCCAGGCTGAGGGTTCCCAGAGATGGTAAGTTGACACTAAAGGGTGATGCTGTTTTACTGGGGGCTTCACTGCTACTTCCTGAGCTGCTTTCCATACAGCAGTAGTCTGCCCGGATGGGCAGCGCCCTCTCCAGCCTGGGAGGACCCACAGGTGGTACCAGGTGGTTCATCTGTAAGTGCGGTGTACCATTAAGCAGTCCACCTTCAGGATCTAAATCCACAAGCACAGAGTTGCCATTTTTGGGCCTCCGACCCCATTCTTTTAATAAGGATCCTGATCCCGAACATCGGCCCACCCGTACAATCTTCTTGCTTTTGCTGAGGGTCTCAGGGTAGATGCTGATGCCTTTAAGCATGTGGATGAACTTGTAGGGAGGGTCAACAGGTGGGTCATAGGGGCCGCTAGTCAGCTTGTACACACTTGTCATTTGACGGTAACGTCGCTGACAGCACGTCCACAAGAAAACAGCAACAGTCACAGAGACCACCAAAACACCTGCTCCGAGAAACCCAGCCAGCACTGGGGACACATCTGAGAGAGAGAGAGAGAGAGAGAGAGAGAGAGGCTTAAGATTTCAAAATACAAGCAGAGATAAAAACTGTGCTTTCTGATGTCTGAGGCAAGAATTCACTATGAATTGTCACAATACCAACATTTCAGTCATACCAATGAAATTTCACAATTTTCAATACAAAAGTTTCAATACAACATTCCTTTATTTAAAAGAATTATATATTAATATACATATTAATAAATTATAAAAATGGCATGTATCCTTTAAATATTTCTTATTTAGTAAAAGTGCTTTTCACTTTGACCATGTATTTATTTTAGGTATAGGGTCAGGTATGGGACAGGTATGTTTGTAACACTTTTTCATTTAGCATCTGTAACTTGCGAGTAGACGAGTACTCGAGACAGATGAGTCTTTGTTGCTCTTTGTCCTGTAGGAATACTGACTAATTCACTCCACAGCATGCATAATCACTTCACAAATTCCTCCATAGCGTTTCAACATGATAACAACAGCTAGTTTAATATTGATCACACAAGTAGAACAAACAAGAAGCATGCAGTCCTAATTTTAAAAACTAGTAGCACATCTGTAGACATGTTACCACATAAGACATTGTTGGAAATACAGAACATTTATTGATGTTAAAGCTATAAATACAGTCAAAAATGTGTCATACTAAGGGAATGGTTTAGTCTTAAGGAAAAAAAACTAATGCTGTGTTCCAGTAGCTAAACTGGTTAAACATGATGCTAGCAATGGCAGGGTCATGGGTTTGATTCCCAGATATGACACATACTGATGCACTGTACTCTATACTTTAAATGCAACGTGCCAAATATGTACTGTAAATATAGTCCCTAAAAACAATACAATATGTTTGTGAAAGGGAATTTTAGAGTAAGCTATTTTAGACTTAACTTTAGGAGTCATGACAAAAGACTTCAATTAGACTCTGCCTTGACAGAATTGAGATTTCACTTGGCCTACGTCACAGACATGAACTTTCTGCATACCACAAAAAAATGTCTAGAAGACAAACATAAAACTAAATTCCACAGCAGGGAGAATTCTTTCAAATCAGTCAGCCTTTCAGAACTGGGGTTGATAACCTGAAAAATGTGCACATTACATACATTGTGATGTAGCTTATTATATTACAAAATTGGATATGCAATTATAGATATGGATTTCAATAAATTATTGAACAAATATTTGATGAAAAATATTTACATGAAACATTTTTGTTGTATTATGTTGGTGTCATTGTTAAAAATGAAAATGAAATTTACATATTTCCAAACAGGGATAATATAGAAACTGCTTTTCTGTAATGACAGAATTTTTTTTTTTAAATGCAGTTCCTTAGAGCACAGGTTTTGCTGCAGGACTGTAATTAAATCTACTGTACAGTGTGCAAATCATTTTCATAATTTAATATCAACTTATTACAATCCAATGGAGATATTCTGACCCACATTTGTACAGAGTTTGACAACTGTAATGACAAAAAACTACAGGTAATGAGAACACGTAATTACAGGTCTACCCTGTGTACCAATCTCTACCTTTCCTGCTACACATTTTGCAAAAGCAATACATCAAATAAACAGGATGTCAAATGCATCTACTGAGATTATGAAGTGTGAAACAAGGAATTTGCTAAGGCCACAAAAGTTTCTGAGCCATAAGATTAAAAAAAAATTAGATAAAAAATTGCTATATGTACCAAGAAAGTTTGCTTCTTTGAATTTAGTATAAAGTATGAAAGTACAGATATTTAGATGCATAGCTAATGTCTGAAAGAGAGATTTTATTTTATTTTTTTAAGTACTGAAGGGTAATAAAAACAAATGGTCAAGATGTAGCTGGATAATTTTTGTTGTTTGTGCGGCTACTGTCTGAATTATTTTCTGTCCAGTCATGTCTGTTTGTTTCTCGATAGTTTCACAGACTTCTGGTGCCTAATGAGACAAATGCTGAGCACAGCAGCATTATTTATGACATGGATTCTATTTTACAGAGCATTAGAGAATCCAGCAGTAATATTCACCTGAGTGAAGCTTTTACCAGCAGTCCTACAAAATGAATCTTAATACACACCTCAGCCATTTAATTTCACTACCAACCGAATCCGATTATTTGTACTGCAGACATATCTGCCTCATTTAAAACAAACCCCCCTGAAACTTAAAATGTCAGCGACAGTTCAAAACAAGCTTAACTAAGGCTGGCAGGTGCCATTTTGTCCACTTGCTACAGGGTGTTCAATTAGGAATCCTCACACACATGGGTTTCCCTCTGCCCAAACACCTTTTTATAATGCTGGAACATGCTGTTATTTCACTTTAAGGCTGGCGGGCTAAGGGGCATGTTGACAAGCAATTTTGTTTTTTTGTAATGTGATGTATTTCTGAGTTAAATAAGATAATCAACAACAACACAGAAGATTTGTAGGCAGACCTCAATTTATGTTCACAGTGGATTGTGGAAAACTGGTCACCTCCTAAAACATCGTTTCATTTCTTTCCCCCTGCCAAAGTCTAAACTTTAAGGCCCTGGCGAGGTGAAGTGTTCAGGTCGCTGTGGCAACAACAGGTCTTTTTTTCATCATGCCAGTCAGAGCTGATTGGAATTCTGAGTTCGGCCCAGGTTCAATGGGCTGATGAGAACAGGGTGTGCTCTGAAACCAAACGGTCTCCTTTAAATAAAATGCCAGCCAATGGAAGCACAGAAACAAACCACATGACTGAGCAACAAAACACAGTAATAAAGATGCAAGTGTAGGGGGCCAAGCCTCCAAAACATCACACACTAGGATAAAACCACTTCCTAGCAAAAATGTTAACATTAAGTCAATTTTGTCATTTTGTTTTTAGAAACATCATTATAATACACTACATTCATTCACAAAATACCAAATAGTACATGATATTACCGTGTTTTTGGACAAAATCATTATAGAATCATATTGTTGACTTTGATGTTGTTTAGTTTGATGATACTAAATAATGTTAAAACTTCGTACTATGTCTTATAAACCTATTAAACACAAACATTCACTCCACACATCCACAGAGTGTTTTTGCCACATTTTTGGTGGGATTACCAACAACACATTTTAGTGCTTTTAATGTAAAACATTACTAATGCTCTGTTAGCCTCAACAGATGTTGCCTATATTACAGCAGCTCTCTGACTCTTTAGAGACCTGCTTTTATACTCTGCAATTAATGCCTTGGGCTTTAAATTCCTCTTTTTAATTATGAGCAATAACTTTTAAAATTACATTTTTTAATGTTGCGCAGTATAATGGGTGTTGTGAGCTGTTGTCAAAATGTTGATATGAGGTTGCTAAGGTGTTCTTAGTTCTGTTGCTTGGCATGGTGGTTGCTTATTCACCCAAGTCAAAAGGGCTCAACCGAAAGTATCTCTAATATCCTGATTCCTAGAGTGCGGGACTCCTGAGTGTGGGATATTTTTGGCCATTTTAGCATCCATTAAGATAAAGCTTTAGGTCAGATTATGTAGAAAACTAACAGCACACCCCTCTTTAATAAGCCACAAGATTACATCCTTAATGTCCACAGCACAAGGGAATTTACATATTTAGGTTTTTCCTTGAGTTTTGTATTTAGTGTTAGGGGTTTATGAATATATTTATTAGTCACCCATACACAAATTATTCAGAATTTTGAGATATAGATTTTCAATTATTCAGAACTCCTGAACTAAGCAATAGTAAAGTTGATGTCACCATAAACCCAAGAACCCATGTTAGATAGGTCTCAAAGTACTGAAAAAACTCAAATCATTGTGTGGAATAAACCACAAAGTCATTAGATTATAGCCACAGAAAAGGATGAGCAAAGGCAGCAGAAAAGATTATATAAAGATACTGTGTGACAGTCAGAGACAAAAAGGCTTCAGAAAAAAATGAAGTTCAATAGAACAGGGAGATATAAGATGTTTGAAAATCCTGATTGAAACCAGCAACTCAATTCAAAATGAATCTGGAATGTGACTGCAGCAAACACATTATTTGGGCAGATCAAGCACCAATGCAGCATTACACGACCCCACCCTGTTTCTATCCACACAAAGGCTAAACCCCTCCCCTATTTCACTGGACTTTATGACCCCCGGTGGGACTCACAACCAGATGATGTCACGTTTGGCTGCATGTTTAAAAGCCTGCTGCTTCTGTTGCTTAGTGACAACCCCTCTGGGTGAAAAACAAAAGGGGAATAAGAAAACATTTTGCCAGCTGATATGCTTAGCTTTCACAGTGGTAACTTATAAATGGTAAATTAAGTCACTGGCTGAAATCTGGCATAATTGCTTATGATTTTCACCTGGTGGTCATAGCATGAGTTAAAATATCCCATAGACTTACACTGAAGAGCAAACTCAAGTTATAAACACTTTTGTGTGAGATTTTGACTTGGGCTGGTAACCAACCACTCAGAACACTAGATTTTTTTTTACAGGCAAACATCGCCTGTAATTGTAAATTGTCATTAGCCTAAATTTTGTTGTTTCATTTTTTATCTTGCAGAATTTGGCAGCAGTCATCTCACAGTCTCAGATATTAATAAACGTCAGCATTGCTTATTTGAGACAAAAACAATATATTATCAGTGCCAAACACGCTCACTCTGATCATGACACGCTTCATAATGTGCCACATCCCTCATGTACACACAGCCAATCTTGTGCAAGTGTATGTGTGTGCATGAGGTGTGGGGTATGATTAATAAGCACTGCTAAATTGCTCACAAATGACAGATGATCCTGTTGTCTGCAGTCACTGGCGAGCTGTAGAGGGGTGAGGGGTGAGGACAAATTAAAAGAAAGTAAGACCAATAAATTATGAGGTGCAGAAATGAGGATAGATGGTGAGAGCACAGATGTGAATAATGATGCTTAGCACTGCTAGAGCTTTCTCTTATACTTATACATGCCTTCACACACCTCGATTTTCTGTTCAGAAAGAGTCCAAAAAGAATTATTTAGCTGCTATAATATGATGGTTCTGTAATGGAACTGAGTGATACAGCAGTCATGTTGTAGGGGGTCAGTGTGTGCTGAATTTAACAGCAGGAACAGAGAAGGGCTTGTCACTCTGACACCAGTCGCATGCATAAACTAACCCATTGTTCGGTCAATGTAGTCACACACACACAAACCAATTTACTTATACACTACGCAGACAGGTGTGTGTGTAATATGCTGAGAAATTGTAACTATTGAATTAAATGATTGTTATTGCTGCCTACCTGTCCAAAACCAATGTACAATACATATAATAATTTATTTGGAGACAAAATAATAATGTGTGCAGTGGACAACACCCCTCCATCACACACACACACACACAAATAAATGATTGGGTCTGTCCAAAGAACACATTCAACAATTCCCATTTAAATGCTGAAAACTACCATAAAATTCACAAATTTACAACAGAGATAATTATTTCCAAATGCAACAAATAAAACTGAAATCTTGAAAAATCCCTTACACCTCTGACATCCAATTGGCTACTTCTGCTGCCAGCATTAATAAATCAACCTGTGAATCTTAATAGAAGGAATGGTACTATTGATGTCTGAGACTTGACCCGGTCACCTTCCTTCCTGAAAGCATTTTATTTGATCCTGTTTTGCTGATAAAACATTGTCTTGCAAGGTCAATCGACCTTCTGCTCAATCAATGAAGCCACTAGATATTATCTAAGAAGAGTCGACATTTGTTTAATATTGATACAGCGTTATATAAAAATCTGACAGAATTCGGCTGCCATTTTAGTTCTTAAGTTAACATCCTGGAGATATTCAGATCTGTTGTCATCTATTGGTAAACACACACTATTAAAGTAGTAAACCGTTTTATACTTTTCATGGATTTAGAAATTCTAAAGCTCTGTTTATATGCCTGGATTGTTATAGTCTCCTGGTTCTGTCTTCAGGCAACTCCCATGCAGAAGACTGTGATCCAAGATGTCCCAGACATGTTCTTAAAATACTTGACCCAAACTAGATTGCACACATTCATCAGGAAACCTGTTGACATTGAATTTCAAAATCAGTGGTCCTTACAAAATCAGCTATATTCTGGGTTGTAAAGAACAGGGCAGCTGGCATTAAATTCAGGCCATTCCCTCCAGTGTGACACATCAGTGCTAAACATCACCTAAAACAACAATTTTATAAACTACCTCAAAATAATTTGGCTAAACATAATTACGCCAAACAATTTGTTCACGATGGCATATCAACAACATATTATTTAGAATACCAGGCATAATATACACTAACTGTAAATCTATTGAAAGAATGCTATTGTAATTGCTGGAGATGAAGCAGTGTGATGAACTGGTTCTGTGAAGAGACATGACGTCATACACCCAGTGTCATCGGGGAGAGGAGTTAGGCCGCACGGGTCATCTGCCCATTTCTGATCATATATATACTACAACTTAAAATTGCCTTCACAAAAACTACATACGTATGTACCTTTTAAACAGTCAACACGTCAACTAAAACTGACATATGCCGACAAAAACGGAGGAAAAGTTAACAGCAAAAACAGCAAACAACATTTTTATTAATTTCTATTTAATTATGTTTATATTTCTAGATTTAGACTTACCCAAATTACATATAACACACCATCACACAGCTGTACACAATGTGTCTATGGATAAACGCGCTTCATGCGTGTGTTCATTAAATCACATCATGTGTGTTTTTTCAGTGCTGCGCTTGTTATACCAGGTTAGCCTGCATTATTTACTATTTAATAGGCTTATCTATTTTAAAAAGCCAACATTTCAAAAAACTTGCTCCTGTAGCCTACTCTATACTATAAAATAATAGCCTACAAAATAATGCACAGTTATACAAAATATGAGGCCAATTGTCTATTAAATGAATTTACGAATAAAGGCGTTATAAATAATATCGTTGTCGGGCCATGGTGTCCTGGTGATATTTTCACAATTATATATCTTACATTACGTTATGGATTCATTACGTAAAAACAATCATATGACAATTTACTTACCATAGGTTGGTTTTAAATCAGTGATCTCAGCCATTCTAAAAGTCCAATGGTTTGGCTGTGATCAGAAAACAAAAAATAAAAAGCAAAGAAAGAGCAATTTCTATTTGATTTCCATGAATTTTTCCAGCCCGTTCCTCCAGCTGAATGGGTGGCCGAGCTGTGGGGATGTTTTCTTCCCTGCCTGCGCCCGCGCTCCTCAAGGGTGCGTTCTGTGACGCGTCCGCGCTCCCGCCTCCTCCATTCCAGATGCAAGTGATGCTCAGGGCGGATGCAGCGATGCAGCGCGTCATGAGCAAGTATTTAGATACAAGCCCTTCAGCACCCCCTACAGTCCAAGGTAAAAACCACATTACATACACATTACATATATATATATATATATGTGTGTGTGTGTGTGTGTCAATTTTAAATATATGTACAAATGTAATGTTAGTGGGTTTGGAGAATGGATGGGCGGATATTACATTAATATATATTTAAAAAATATTAAATTTATTTTAATACATATTAATTACTATTATATTATGGATTTAATATATTAGGTTATATATTTGTATTCTAATCAGGTGATGTGGATTTCCACTTTTTTTTTACCAATGAACGGTCAACAAATGTTTTAATAGAGGTCACTATTTTATAGATGTTGTCAATTGTCAGTTAAATACTTCTAAACCTTTCCAAACATGGAAATCGAACTTGTTTAAATGAATCCTATTTCTATAATTTTCCTAAAATATTCATGAGAGTGGGAATTTTGTGTTTTAATTGATACAACATTATCATAATCAATATAATAATCATCTACTTATTATATGTGTATGTCCCAAAAAACACATCCCCAAAAATATCTGTATCAAAATGATTCTTTTACTTTGGTGTACAGTCAACATACAGGAGCAGAATGTCCTTCAACAGTAATAATTATAACAAGAATTGAAATGACAATATCAATAAAATAGTCAATTCAAATATATTCACACTGAATAACATACTGATAAATACTTGTAAGAAATAGGCTTACATGGAATGCTGTTGATTTTCCAGTTGGGTGATTGTCATGTTACTGTTTTCATCATGTTAACACAATAACAGTATGTCCTACCAGTGAAAACACACAACACGTTAAAGCGTTGCAAGGGCTAAAAAGCCATCCTTTGGACAAATGAAAAGGGTTGTGCTTTAAAGGAAAAAATTAATAACAAAGCAGGAAAGGACATGAGCCAATGGAAAAGAACAGTAAGTTACTGTAAAATTCTAACAGTAAATATTTTTGTCACAATATTTGGGGTTGGTCATAACATTATCTTTTCAGCATTTAAGGCAAAAAAATAAACTTTAAAGGTCATGTAATATCACTTGGAAAGTTTATATAAATCAAAGTTTTATAATCATACCATACCTGTGATTCTAAGCAAGCTATGCACTGAAATTGCTAATGACATTTAATTACCAGTTAAGTATATTTTTATAATAAATGTTTTTCAGCTTCAATTACAACAAATACATGTGGTTACACCACCAAAGTGTTTTAGAAGTGTAATGCGATTTCTTACACAAAATGACCTTAAGATAGTACACTGGTTTAAAGACAATGCAACACTGATTCAGCAGATGAATTTCGGCATACATCACAATTGCCTTTGAAATCTGTATTCAGACCAAAGCATTTTATTGAATTTTCTATTTAAACTGCAAGCTGACACTGTATGCATTACATCTCCCATTTATATACAGCACAAAAGCACTCATCAAAACAATGAGTATACCTGACGTGTTTTTAAAGCAATTGATGTTAAAAAAGGCATTTCAGTTAATTTACAGAAAGCCTCATAATTTTCAACTTGACCTGAGTCAGCATGACCCACCCTGCAGATAAAGTGTTTTGCATCACTTGCATTGCCCAACTTACATACGGGTCATATAGGGTTGAAACGAACCCTGAAACACTCTATGAATTGAAAAACATCCCTGCCATGCTTCATTGCTTAAAACTGTTGTCAGATCTTTCAGACCAATAGAAGGTTTGCAATGTTTATCATTAAAATAATTGGAAAGGTTTTTTCACCAATATTGAAATCATACATCATACATGAAATCATACAAAGGCACAAAGACATTGACTGTGGTAACAATACAAGAAATGCAGAACACCATAAATCCCTCTATCAAATAGTTGTGACTTACCACAGCTAATATTCGTCAAGCACTAAAATTCAAGAGGATATACATAAAATCAACATGAAACGTCACAAAACGGCCATGTTACTTCTGTAATGTGGCATCTGTCTGAGTGACAACTGGAGTGACTCCACAACTGGAGTCAGACCTGAGGGGACCATGGAGGGCGTCACCTCCAACACCCATGTTTGCAGAGGCTTTCAGAGCATCTTCTTGAGCTAACATGACATCTTAGGTCGTGTAGCAAATAATGTATTCTGTAATAACCAGAGGCTTTCAGAGCAGAATGTGGTGCCTGGTGGTTTCAATCTGCTGTTTTTTGCTATTATTGCTGTAACATATTGTTAATTACACTAACTGGTATTGTATTGAACAATACTGCGTTAGATATTGCCTTAGCAATGGCTAAACATTTATTAGGCTATTGGTTATCATTATTCAATAGCTTACACAGCTTACATGATATAAACCAAAAATATTCTTTTCAGAAAAGAGTTATTTCATCATGATGAAACATTACAAAGACAAACATTTGTCTCTGGAGTAACGTGTGCACAATAGTGCCAGAAATGTGTTTTAAGAAGTAAACATGTTCTGTTTAGATTTCATGTTGATTTTAACAAAGGTTCAGTTTCTACTATTAGATAGAATTCTCATTCAGTTACTAAATATTTGCATTTGTATTGGATATACATATTTAATAAAAAGTATTATCTAGGGTCTTTCGATAAATGCATAAGTGTACAGTAAAACATACACATTTTACCTGGGAAGGCAGCAAAACAATAATGTTCAATGCTTAAAGTTTGAAGTTTAAATCTTCTACCCATTTGCAAAAGATTTTAGTATTATGGGACAGTCTAACTGAATTTTGGTCACAATCCACACATGATAATAGCTGAAAAACATTGCTATAACAATTCAAAAAATAAGTCACTAGGCAAGATAACAATAAACGATGAAGCTGAGTAACTGATGTTGGCAAAATGAACCCATTGGTTGAAATAGGTCAAGTGGTACATCAAGGTTCTACATTCAGTCCTTTTCAAGACACACCTCCTTTTGGTTTGGTTACAGTATGAGGTGAATGTGAGGTCCAGAAAAGTGCAGGACGCATTTTGGCATAAAGAAAAATCCACTGGTTTCATGCTTGATTATCATGAGGTATTCTGGCTTCGGTGAGTTACACCACATGGCAAATGATTTTGGTTTGAAACACCAAACTGTGTCATCACAAATACTAATACCACCATTTTAAAGCTGAACAATTCAGGCTTTTGTTTATTTTTTCATTCTATTTTAGTATGAAAATAAAGGAGCTGGAAGGCTGTTGTAAGTATGACCAATAAGAAGCCTGGATAGTAAGCCGCGTTTACAACAGGTAGCGATAACCGAGTTGAAGTCCACATTTAGAGAAGCACAGCACAAGCACAGATGGTGAGGATTTAGTTTTATGCATGTGACCAGTTCAGCTTAGATCTGGTTCAGCTTTGTCCCTCAGAGGCAGAATTTGATCACCAACGCTGACCGTCTATTTTGGTGGTCCCTTCAAACGTTTCCTAAAGTGATCAGCGACATACATTTGCTCTGAGGTATCTGAGGCACCAGACCCATGGGTTTTGAGTAAATCTTGGGGGAGGTTGAATAGTCTGTTCCTCACCTAAACATGAGTCATTTTTGACAGTGTTGTGTGTGTGTTATACCAGAGGGTAAAAGAGCTCAACAGAAGGATTCTGAATGTAATAATCCCATTTAGTATCTTCTTGAGCTAACATGACATCTGAGGTCGTGTAGCAAATAATGTATTCTGTAATAACCAGAAGTACATTTAAAAAAATGTACCTGTGGAGAACTATACTACCCATAATCTTGAAGAAAGGTACATCAATCTAAGACAATTGTTTGTTTTTATATTTTACGTAATATTAATATTTAATTTTTTATGTAAAAACACATGGTATTATTATTATTACAACATTAACAACTCTTCTTGAGACAGTTCATTGTCTCTTTCAAAGTACTTTCTTTGAATCAGATATTACATTATGATTCATGATTGGTTTGGTTTAAAAGTCTTGAAGAATTGAAGATTTGAAATGCCTCTTGCGAAGATGAAAGGACAGATACTTCCAGAACCCAGGCTGCAGAATGGACGGTTATTATATGATCAGATACTGACCCGATAAATTAATTTCTTGCAGGACACATTGTAAGCACAATACCAGTATTGCAAAACTATTAGGCTCTAATATTCTTATCATAACAGCATGATGTGCAAAGCTAGAAAGGCATATGAACAATAAAGCTATTTCCCTGAACTTAATTTTCAATCATCCCTGTGTAAACTTGCATTCATTAGTAGACCTGTAGCGCTAACGTATATACATCTAATTTGAAATGGTGAATCTCACAAAGCATGTGAATAACGTGTAGGTCATATTGCACCCTGTATTTAAAAGAAAGAGATAAGAAATTATACTTCTTAAAGTAATTAAGCCTAATTTAAAAACAAAACTATATTTTTCCCATAGCTAATGTGAAAATAATGATGTATTAATAAAGCATTTAAACAGCATGGTCGTATTTGTTGAATTTAATTTATATGGAAAGAAAAAGTATTAAAAAATTACATTTAACAAAAATAATTGTATTGCAATAATCTGATTTCTGTAACAGTAAAATCAATCAGAATTACACACAAAAATGTGGATATGACCTTACTTAATTGTAATTTTTAAAGCAAAATCTAAATTATTATTTGTAATCTTTTAATTTTAGGGTAATAAATGACCTGTATATATTGTTAATGAGATTCACCAAAACAGAAAAGCATTGTATCACTATATAACAATCAAACACGAAAAAATGTCTTTTGAAAACATGAATTTAAGTTGTGTATTTCTGTGAGGTTTTTACTGGGATTCTAATGACTGATAAAAGTGCAAACCCAATTATATCGCAGTTAGCACATAACTGTAGTGAGTACAGCATCTGTGTAGTGAGAGTGTGCTGACATGTGTACTGTTCTTCTCACTGCCCTCAGTTAGCTGGTCCAGGGTCTGCCAGTGGCATAGTGTGCAGCACCTCGTCCAGCAGTTGCAGTGCACGGTGCAAATGGACCTCCACCCAACAGGGGGTGTGCTTGATACTCTGCCGTGGGTAGTCGGGCCCCCAGCCCTTTACAAAGCTCAGGCGCAAGATGCACAGCCTTCTCAGATCATCCACACCGATCCCTGCTGCTGCTGACAGGCCTGAGAAACAGACATTTTAGAAAACACATGACACTCGCATCAGGAGTAATCATAGCAAGCACGGGCCCCCTGTTGACTGGCTTTGATCATGAATCTTTTTTGTACTAACAAAGACTGAGTATCCTTAAATGAGTCATAAAAAAAATTGTGTTTTGCACAAAGTCCTCCCTGTGTAAATAGGAGAAAAAAAAAGTGGATCTGACCGAGCCCACAGCACCATAACACTCTCATGGCAATAGAGGGTGTAGGTGTCAGTTGCTAGTTGTTGCACAGCAAGTTTATTATTTTGAAGGGGGAGCAATGAAGGGAAGGATGTGTTTGTTTGGGTGTCAATTTTAAAAATCGACAATTCTTTTATCATTTTATCACCAAAAGTTTGTGGTGTGATTAAAAATGATGACTGTTTAAAATAATGTTTAAATGCAGACACTTACTGACTGCAGGGGCGATTCCACCAACACTTCCTGGTCCCGGAATATTCCCTGCCACAGCTGCGGCCTGTGCTGCTGCTGCCGCCTGCGCTGTGGCTGCCTGTTGCTGCATCTGCCTATGGCACTGCCTGAGGTCAAATACCTGCAGAAACACAACAACAGCCTCACTCCTTCTGTTCCCGATAAACAATGAGATGAACAATGCCAGCGATATCCTAAAATGACGGCTGACGAAGAGTCCTTTCAAACACTCTTAAAATTACTTTAGAATGAAGAGAATCGAATGTGACAGGAAAAATACACAACTCCAAAGTGCACAACGGTATTTAGTGCCTGTCAGGACTGGCGTTAACTGCTTCAAGCTGCAGGTTAGCTTTCCTGCAGCTCGACTTGTATGGGACTAGCAACATCAAGGTCAGGGGTTGAGTCATAAATTGTATAGCTTTAATGCACTGTTGGTTGTTTTGAATAAAAGTGTCTGCCAAGTGCATAAACACGAATCCACTGTAACCCAAGCTTTTAAATGGTCAGTTGAGTCTGGGTCGGATAACTCTATTACATGGGGTCCTAGGTCTGTTTAATATTTTAATTAATGTTAAGTAATATTTTAAGTCCATCGGGAAAGACAGGTTGTGATCAGAATCAAACTAAAAAAAACATATAATTCAGCTTGCTGCAGCTAACGTACACGTGCAGTCAGGGGCATGCCAGGGCACTTTCTGAGTCTCTTCAGGTTCGGGCACAAATTATTGGACCTGTGAAGACCTCTACTTGTGACTCTAACCTTAATGTAGGCCCCTGGGTAGATTTTGTGCACTGCGTCCCCCGGCGCTCTGCCTGCCTCTCTGTCCAGGTAGTAGCTCTGCACAAAGACGGCGTGATCGCTCATACAGCGCATCCACACATCACCCTCTCCACGACACTCCAACTGCACTCCTTTACCTATGTGCAACCTGAAGAGGGAGAGAGAAGCAGGATGTACAATCAGAGCCACACACATTAAGACCTGTCAATTCCATGGTGAAACTGCCTTTGCAATACATGTAGTGCCACTGTATTGTTATTTAACACAAATGGACACACGCTACTGCGTGTCATAATTAAAGCCACATGATTAACAAATTCATCAGTTTGTGAATGGTTAAAATCAGGGGTTTGCAAGCTTTTTGGGGTCGGGAACAATTTTCCCCCAAAGACACCCAAGAACACATTTTGCTTTGAATCATGTTAACACTTACATGCTTTAAAGATGGTTATTTTGTTCAAATTGCTGTGGGACTCAATAGCATTTATTCTTTTCAAGTTTTTCTTAAAAACTTAAATAAAATCAACAGTACCAAGACTGCTTCAATAACACTTTCTTAAAGGGTTTCTTTAAGTTTCTTTAAGTGATCTAATTTTATAGCACAATTTCATAATTTATAGTAAATTATAATTTTATAGACCCCCTGCTATGGACTTCAGACCACCATGGACCTGTGACCCCACTTTAAGAACCCCTGAGTTATGTTACCCACAGTGCATCAGAATTGCATAATCTGTTTGTTTATTATTGTTTGTCACGGTGTCATTAAACGTGCTGGCACAGTATGTGTTTTTTGTGATTTGTGTTAAAACAAACACAAAACCTGTGAAAATCATTTACATCTAAACAAGGACTCACATGTACACATACTCACAACCACTAGGGCTGGGTGATATAGCTAAAAAAAACTTATACTTATACTGTGCTGGCTGAAATAGTTGTGGGATTGTTGCACACATACCTGGCCCGCTCACTGGCATCCGTGCGGTGCACGTTACTAAGCTGACCCAGGCAGAAGCGGTCACCTCCTGAGGGATCCACATACCCGTCAATCGTCACCACCGGACAGCTGGACAGCACTTTAAACATCTCCCCCACCTGGACATCCATCTCAAAGTATGAGACGGAACACCAAAATTCAGGACCTATGAAAGCATCACATAAATACAGAACTGTGACTCTGAGTACACATATAAATAAAGAATTTATTTATGTAAAATTGAATTTATATAAACTAAATACCTGGATGGTTGGAGACTGGAGGAGGGAAAGTTGTTGAGCTGTGATGCTGAGACCCTGACAGAATAAAATTAAATTGATTTAGTTCCTAATCAATTGGGTTCCAAAAATGTTGTTAATGTTTATAAGCAAACGTACAGAAGTGGGGGTGATGTAGAGGCGGCTGATGACCACGTCCATTTTGCTGGGGTCCTACAGGAGTGTAGGAGGCTGTGCTCCTGCCTGTCCAGGTTGCTTCAACAATTTAGAGATTAGAAATGTTTTGTATATAAGTCAATAAAAATGTTCTTGATAATGTCAAAGCACCTAACCAGGCGAAGTGTGTGTCCACACTAAAACTGAAAAAGAGGTATGATGTGTGACAAAACCTTAACCAATCAGAACATATTTGATTAATATACTGCTATACAGAGCAGTATTTTGGATCAACGAGATTTCATTTTGGGTGGGGCTACCAGGTGCAATGCGAGAAACAGAAACCAAGTAAACGACAAAATGTGTCGCAACTAGTTTAAACTTGAAAAGCATTTATCACTTGCCAAATCATGCTTTGTTAGATCTTGTTTACATAACAGCAGAACACTCACTGTGAAAAGAACCTTGCGTTTGAGAGTGTTTGGAGTTGTTGTAGCCATTCTGGTTGGGTGGAGGCTGGGGTGGGACGGGTGTCTGTGGGGGTACATGTGTGGGGGTGGAGGGGGGAGGTGTAGGGGTCATGATCTGACCCTGAGGAGACGCAATCTGTAGCAGGCCTTCACCATGACCTCCCTGCATTGGCATCATAGAGCCTGAAGCTGAAAACCATAAAAGATACCAATTGGTTGGTATGCCTCAAACTGAGGATTTTAACACCCCACAATCCCTTGTGGGCCAAAGGTCACTGCTTACCAGTGGGGGAAAGGGGCATATTAGAATAAAGGGTGACTGGTGGTGGTGCGCGTGTGGGTTCTGAAGCCAGTTGTAGAGGGGGCAGCGACTGGCCGTAGTGGTCTGGAGGAGGGAGCTTTATTGCCCCTTGGTGGTCCTGCTGAGGAGGCAGACCTGGGGGAACGTCCATCTGAATGCAGTCATGGCTGTATTCTTCCTTTATCAGTCTGCCAGAAGGACCTAAATACCAGTCAGAGAAATGATGAATGATGAAGTGGTTGATCAAAAAACTCACAACAACCTGTCTGTCACGTCACCCCAAGTTATAAGAATCTTTAAACATATGTTTTACATTTTTTATTTAAAAAATGCCTATTTTAGGGCCTTTTAATACAATAGTTTATTTAAATGAAAATTACTTTGCAAATTAAAGATCTTACGCAGAACTCACCTGTATTTTGAAGACTGAGACCAACTTAAAGTGAGAGTGTGAACAATGGAGGAAGACCAGAGAGAAAAATGTTACTAATTTGCCATATCAACCTTCCCTGCACTGATGAAAAATAGTTAAATAAGCCAAAACATGCGTGAGCACACAGAAAGCTGCACATTTAATAACTTGTAATACTTGTGAAATAACTGTTTCATGGAATTAAAGTACAGCAGACTCACCGATGCCTGGTGACACCACTCTCTCGTAATGGTACGGGTTGACACAGACATTATCGTATTTGAGGTCAAAAGCATACTGGCAGAATTTCACATGTTTGAGCTCGTTCTTGTGCAGGTCTGGCCAGCGCCATAACCTCGCGTAGATTACGTGAGGGAAGCCTTTTCGACCAGCAACCTACAGAAAGAAAGAGAATTAAAATAAAGACTCTCTTGTACAAAGCAACCAAAAAACAACATAGATTGGGTATCAAGAATCATATTTTGGACAAACTTAACGAACATAGGCTACAATAGGAATTATTATACTACATAGAGGTTTTTCATCTTCTGAAACAAAATTAAACCTAAATTATATTAAAATATATTTTAAACTCAAAAGTTAAGTTAAAAATATATGTTTTGCATTGTTTCTGGGAAAATACATATATCTTAAGTAATAAAATCATTTTGGTATTATCAGTTATTGCAGTATGCTTATTGCAATATTTTGATAATTTCGATAAATGTTGCAGCCATCATTCATATCCACAAAACAAAAGCAGTGAATCACCCTGTATCTTTATACCCATATAATTAAAAATAAATTACAAATAGTGTAAAATACAATATTGTGATTCTGAAACTACAAAAATATTATTTTAATCAGTGAACTTAAAACTAAAATAAAAATAAAGACAAAATAAAACTAATCTTTGTTCTGACTATTAATTTTCCTTAGCATAAGAACTACTTTATTTTTAAGTTCATTTGTCTTATTGTTGATAGGATGCAATGATAGGACACCATTAAAGGGGCACAAGAACTAACACTAGCCAAACTCACATCAGCCACATAAGCACGGCAAATCAAGACGTTAAGTCAAACATCTGCTAAGAATACATCAAACTAACAGAAAAGTTTGAACATAAGCAGCTAGAATGCAGTAGTAGGACTAAACATGAGGTCATGTGCTGACTGTTGAGTCCATATCACAGCTGCTAGTGCAGCAGGGAGGATGTGTGTGTGATAATAATCCTCTGTAGATTAACACTACAGATATAATGCTAAAGTTCAACGAAGGGATAAATCCAGCTGTCTTTGCCATTTAAGCAGTCAGACTGACAGAAATGTTGAGGCAGTGAGGTGATTAAAGATCTAGGCTAGTCAACCAAAGAGGCTAGTTTTTAATTCTAGAGCAGTGTTTTTCAACCAGGAGCCTTTAAGATGACTTAAAGATATTTTATTGGGTAGTAATTTTGAGTCTGGGGCCTGCATATATTTTGTGGACCATGGGAAGGGACCTTGAAGTGAAATGCAATATACGATATAATAACTGATCTTGATCTTGTCAAGAATCTATTTAAATTATATATATGTTTCACATTCTTTCTGGGAAAAGAAGCATTACTACAACTTCTGATAAGTCTCTCTGCTATCTGCATCAACCTAAAACTGACTATATACAACTGATACAAAGTATTGAAATCATTCAGTTATTACAAACTACTGAGAAATTTCTATAATGACATATTGTGCAGCCCTGGTTTAGGTCCAACCCTGCTGCCTGTCTTGAATCATGAAGACCATTAACAGCTGGTTAAGGTGGTTATATTAAGGGGTGAAGCTAAACTTCTCACAATTCCTCATTTAATTTGTTTGCCAACACAAGTAATCTACCCATACAGAGATCTGAACAAACCCCTGCAGAACTATTAAACTTCTGAATGTAACTCATCCTTCACCTTTGTGTTATAAACAAGAATGGCATTTCAAATGATCTGGCTTTTTCTGTCCACTCCTCACCATCTTCCTCTTAGTTTGTCTTTTCCTCAGTCTTTCCATTGCTCTCACCATCTCTGATGAGGTCAAAAAGGTGACACTTTTTGTTCCTTAACTTTGTTCCAAATCCTTAGGGCATCGTATTCAGACCTAAAGCTGAAGTTACCATAACACATAGCTGTTGCAAAAGACAGGCAGCAGGATTATGCTGCCTCCTAAAATAGTTATTACAGCCTAACATAGCATGTATCCTTTGCCAATCTCAGAATGCATAGCAGGTTGTTGCATACGTAGAGCATTCAAATTATTAGTTTATAAGTTTCCATTTTATTAGGATGCTACTTATGTAGGCAGCTCATTAGGTTTTCAAATACAGCCATAATGTCCTCACTCAGCAGTTCAGCTCCCTTTCCAGAGACCCTCTGTGTCTGCACACACATACAGCTTTGCCTTCATTTGTGTGCCCTAAATATCATTACATCTTGTGTTTAAAAAATACAGTGTACTATTTACAGGCAGTCCTTCCACATACAGAGAGGAAAAATAGACGACCTTAAGTTAACCCGGCCCCTTTCCTGTGTTTTAGACAAAACAACCTTCACAGCCTCTTCTCCACCCCTTTACCCCTCCCTCCAAATCTGCTCATATGAAAGGGTGGGGAAACTGTGCAGACACCCTCCTACTCTATATAAACCAGCATTTTACTTTGAGGCTGTTGAGGTTTACAGTCAAAAGCCTTGTGATGAATGTGTTTCTTTGTAGCAGCTGCCAATCATCCAATCATCTAGTATCCATGGAAACTCATGCTAAGGGCAGAAAGTTATTAGCATTAGCATCCTGTTCTTCCACATGAAAGCCATATGCTGAAACATGAACAATGTGGATGTGATCGTGACTGGGTCTTTCTAAAGGACCCGACTCTAGAGTTTACACTGCCATTCAATTGACAATGCCTTGACTTATTTACACTAACTTGATTTTTCGCAGGATTCACAAATAGAGGAAGCACAATTGTGTGAACAGTGTAGAAAAACACACCTTCTAAATGAAGTTTTCTAGAGAGGTTTTTAGTGGTTGTCCAATATGGGTGTTTAAATGGCCAATGGTAATAAATTAGAGAGCAGGATGGTTGAAGACTGGGCCACTTCTTCTTATTGCATTTGTTATTTGCATTATTGCGAATAAAATATGATCATATTTTATTATAATATTATAAAATATTACTATATTATATAAAAATAAAACTTAAAATATTTCATTAGATTGAATAGAACAAGATTCTGTGGGCACAGATTCCATGTAGGCCTACCGATGACGATTATTTAAATAAAAAAAAACAATACAGAACAAATAAATGATAGCAAATACAATGCAAAAATGTAAAAAAAATCAAAGGAGCACTTATTTTAAACAGTATTTAATCAAAATTGACAGATGTGCATACACACTGTCAAGGCCGTCAGCAGATTTTGAAACTGGCAGAAAGGGAAGGGAAGAACCACTTCTGTTTTTCAGCTAAGCCGTCATAGCCAATGCCAATAATCTCAAACCGGGCAGAAGAAAATATCAGACGATCAATCAATCATCTACTGTATTACTAGTTTTCTTTATATCACATTGTAGAACTGGAAAAGATGCACACTCGCAAAACAGAACTATGAAACTCTTTAGTTGCCTTTGCCACTGTCTATTAAACTTGATGAATCACCCTATTGTTGAAATGAGAACTTAAATTACCCACTGAACACCTTAACTAAGTCAAAGTAACACCACAACACACAAGTTATTTAACTGAAAAATGAGTCATCAGCTCATTCAGAACAAACACATGCACAAATATTTCCCACAGTTCATGGCTTACAAAGGTTCATGTTTTAAAGCCAGTCACTGCCACTTCGGTTCACCTGTAGGCGTCCGTCCAGCGTCCTTTGGATGGTCACGCACTTGCTGGGATGGACTCCATTAGTGGTGATGGCAGTGATAAGTGAGTCCAGCTCATCCTTCTTCTCCTTCAGCTTCTTCACCAGGCTCTCAATGGCGCGTTTGGCGAAGCCCTCATTTTCGCCGCCCTGCCTGTGGCACATGAGGCTGTGGACGATGCTGAGGCAAGCATCATTACTGTTGGGAGGATTCACAGACATCCTGCTGCTCTGACAGATGGGAAAACACCACAGCAGCATCAATACAAACGTCATGCTTCATACACACTGTACACTAACACACATACTTCTGTACTGTAAAAACGCTTCAAGAAAGTCTGTAGTAGAATCTCTATAACGGAAAACAGTTGTCATTGTCATTATTTGGTCTCCCCATATCGTTCCACATTCTGGCACATCCAAGGTTTGGCGTTATGATGTTTGGTTATGAGGTACTCAAGAACCAATTATGTTTTAATTACATTAATATTTATGTCTAACCACTGTTATATTTGATTTGAAAGTTGACACATTTAAAAAAGTTAAATTAAAATGTTTGAAAGTTGACACATTTTTCTGACTGTTTTTGTAATTTCCAGTCCACCGTGGTGTTGTAAACAGGTTGTCCAGCCCCAAACTTATACCATTTGCTGAGTAATTTGACATGTTGGACCACTCAAACAAACAAAGTCTCACACAGCCAGTGTTTATGCCTCTCAGGAAGTGAATTTACGAAAGGCTTACACAGAATTGTATCTGCACATTAAATTCCACAACTAGACCATAAGATGAGCAGAATGCCCCTGGGAGTGCAGCATGACATGTATTGCATAGAATGTGGTGTAGAATGTGGTGGTAATTGAGAGCTGACTGACTCTGACACTTCAGATCTCAGAGCATCATCAACTCTAATCTGGAGGGAGCCTCTCTCAGACCCTTATTATCAGATATGCTCTCTGTGTCTGTGCAAGTGCCTGTCTGCTGTACATCCACATTCAATACACAAAGCACTACAGAAACAAATTTACCTTAAAAAGACAGAACATACAATATTATAAGGTATATTAGATAATGTATAACAAAAGCATTGAAGGCCGGGACAGATTTTGTTGTAATATATGATATGTCATCTATTGCTTCCTTCTAACATGGAATTAAAAAGGGTCTAACTGAAATTCTCACATGCATTATTCACCTCTTTTCTTCAGATACAAGGTAGATGTATTACTCTGTTATTACATCATGTAGTATCGTGTACTGGAGTAAAGCATAGCCTGACTAAATAAGACATACAGACTCAAAACCAGCTTAAGATTTCCCGGCATGATGTAACTGTATAGTTTATGGTTTACCATTAAAACACAGGGCAGACGATTTAACATTGCAATGTCTACAATGCAAGTCCTAACAGTGACAGTAGGCATACAAGCCTAAACCAGGAAAAAATAAGCTGCACAGAAACCCATCCAAGATATTCCCCACGTGCTTTCAAATAACATTAATTCTGTTAGTATACACGAAACAACATAATTTCACACAAAGTTAAAACCAATTCAAACTGCTGACTGCTCTATGGGCAAACAAATTCCCATATTTGGTCCAATGACGTCATCAGAACGCCGTCTAAACATTTCACGAGATGACTTCCAAAACGTTTGTGCTGTCCAATTAACTAGTTCAACCAATAACAGCCAGCTATACCACTTAATAGCCTCTTGATCGTTAACTTGCTGTTTAGAGATAAGGGAGCGAGACAGTTATGAAATATTTCAAAGCTCGAGCATGAGCACAGATGAGTTTTATGACGACACAGACAGACACACCTTTGACGTAATATGGTGTTTTAAGAGCAAGCTCATAACCCGTGTCCGCCAGATCTGAATCTCCGGTCCTAAACAGTTTCTTATGTCTTAGATGGTGCGGCTTTCATGAATGAATTATTAAAATATATAAATAAACATATACAGTACTCACACATCAGTCAAATTGTTAAAAATTTTAGAAGACTTATTTCCATACAATGACGGAGAGGTAGAAATGCGCGCCCTTCTTCCCCCTCCAACATCTAATATAAGTCGATACGGGACTATCAGGCTCGCTGTCTCCGTCCGTGCATCCTGCCCGCTCCCCCGAAGCCTCTCTCCTCGCTGTCGCTACAATAACAAAAGCGGGTAGACATTGTGCGCGTGAGCGTCTCGCCCGGATCCAACCAATAGGTGGTTGAGTCTCAAAAGAACGGCGGCGCTCAACCAATCAGAGCGCAGCTCTCACGGCTGGGCCCCCAGGCCGAGGTCTGTCTGGGTCGCGTCTGGATTGACATATCGGCGCGACTGTTTTTTTAAGGTGGCGCCGCCTTGATTACTCCGCCCCATATCAGCCCACTCGACTCGATCCACTCCGCCCCTTTCATGCCCGTTCGGTTTTCATCGTTGATTGAAATTTACAACAGCCAGTGACGGATACTTTAAGACTAGTATCACACAGCCATGTAATGCTTGGGTCATTTGAAAACCTTAATCATATTTAAGTCGAGTAAAAGGCATATGAGAAAGGCATCCAGCTGTAATTAAAGAGCAAAAATATGCAAGGGGGGTTATACAGTTAGTTACATAAAATATAAAATATATTCTCTGTGTTATAACCATAACCATATAATACTTTTTATAAAAGGGTCACATTTTATTACTTATACTGAAATGCATGAACTTTTCACATGAATACAACAGCACATACTTAACGATAAGATTTTTAAAATTCATGTAAATATTTAACTTCTTGGCCAAATTATTTTGACAGTACAATTTAAATTTAAAAACTCTGTCTCTCTCCTGGCGGGCCTACCAGCAAGTACTACCAAACCGCTGCAAATGATTCAAAATGCAGCAGCAAGGGTAATCTTCAACGAGCCAAAGAGAGCATACGTCACTCCTCTTTTCACCAGACTGCACTGGCTACCATTGGCTGCTCGAATCAAGTTCAAAGCACTGATGGTAGCCTTCAAAACAACCACTGGGTCTGCACCAAGTTACCTAAACTCATTGGTACGGACCTATGTGCCTTCCAGAAGCTTGCGTTCTGCTAGTGAGCAGCGCCTAGTGGTGCCACACCACAGAGGCAAAAAAATCACTGTCGCAAACCTTCTCCTGGACTGTTCCCTCCTGGTGGAATGACCTTCCAGTGTCAGTCAGAAAAGCTGATTCACTATCCATCTTCAAAAAAAGACTAAAAACACATAGTGTCCGACAACACCTGCCCAGTTAATAGCACTTATCCTACCACTAACATCCTACCACTAACTTCTTTCTTTCTTTCTTTCCATTTATAAAAAAGGGGGGGGGGGGCATTTGCACTTGTAACTTACTCTATGCTAGGCTAGGGAAACTGGCACAATGCTTCCAGACTGTTGCCTTTTCGTTGATTTACTGTTTCTATTGTTCTTTCATTTGTAAGTCGCTTTGGATAAAAGTGTCTGCTAAATGCCTAAATGTAAATGTAAAAACATTTTCCTTTTCCTCCTTTCTCAAAATTACATGATAGTGGTTTATACAGGAAAAGAATAGCTTTTACGAACAGGTGCATATGAGTGTTTCTCTATTTCAATCAACCGGGAATATTTAACTATCTTCTACATGTTAATGTGATCAATGACAGAACTGAACTCTGTAGTCAAGTGATTTTCATCAATCTGTCTTTAACCTCTCATCAACAAAGTGACTTTTAATAGAACCCTCTTATTATTCCAGCTTCCTCTTAGATAGATTCCCCCCTTGACCTTTCACCTGTCCTGAAATCTTTTTCTAACCCTCTTCCTTTCAGCTAAAACAAGAGTTCACCTTAAACTGTCCTTTATTCTCTCCTGTTACAAAGCATTCACTATTTACATAAGAAATGTGCATACGTAAGATTTACTCCTGATGAATTATTAAAAAAATGGAATGCCTTGGATGCCTCGCTCTTACAATTATATACACACATTTGTATTGCAATGTCAACCTATACATACTGCTGAAACTAACTTTTGGACTTTGGTTGCTATAAACTAAAAGACCAACTAACTAAAATACTAATGAAAAAACATTTAATCTTTTAGAACATCTTTTTTAGGAAAAAAAGTAACTGAAGTCTAACAAAATTGTTTTTTGAAAGCACGCTTAATACTCCTACAACTGGAAAACAATACTGAAATACACCCAGGACATTGATGACAGAACACAACTGGATTAAGGTGTAGATATTGACCATCAAAACAAAATTTGCAACAAACATGTGCTTTGACTGTTTTGATCTCAAGGATAACAGAAAGTGACTCATTTGATCCATTACGTTGAATATTTTTTCTGATAGTACTGATAAATAACTTTTAATAAATAACTAAATATTTGAATCTTTAATCTATCCTTTTGTATAAAACATCATGCTCACAAATAAATGAATGTTTACAACTGTTTCAATGACTGTTTAAAAAACCCCAGATTATATTAATGTTGCAGGGTGCTGCTGTAGCTAGTGTACTGTATAGCTTACTGCCTTTTAATTATAGAAGGAAGGTTCTGCTAATTTACAGTGATGGTCCATGGCACTGAGCACAGACCAATGGTGTGTTCTCAGTATCTGATTTAGGACATGCTGGGAGACTGCTAGGGAAAATGCTCCAGATGCCTCAAGCATCGTCTTCCTGCGTGCTGTTTCTTTAGCAACATTATGGTTAAGCTTTCGGAAGCGTTCCTTTTGATGTGATAAAACCGATAAAGAAGACAGTGAGACATTTACATTGTTTAGGCACAATACGTTGTTTAGGTACAATGTGCTAGTTTCAACAGTAAACACACAACCTGTGCATTTTTAAGTATATTGTTGACAAGCACAACTCTTCACCTTGCATTAAGAAGCTTTTTAACATATGGGTATAAGTCAAGCGCCACCTTCTGGTGGCATTGATTCTACACAACTCTGAAATTCATACAAATGTGTACAGCTTAATCAGGGATGGGCAACTGGCGGCCCGCAGCATCTTCAAATACGGCCCGCTGGACCACATTATGCTCTCGTCAATTTTGATAAATTTGAGAAACAAGATTAGGAAGGGTGTTAATTCAACACAAACCAGGAGAGGTCGCTATTGTTCTCGGCGATCACTGTTATTATCGCCGTAATTTTTATAACTAAATGGTTAGTTAACTTATGTTCAGTCAGGGATATCTTTAATAGTAATATGTGGATTTTGGTAATAACATGTTTTTGTTAAGCACTTTATTTCAAGTTATGTTGAAAATGTCCTGTAAGATGGACCTTTGTACATTTGTTTTGTGTACATTTAGTGCAATTGAGATTTACATTACATTTATATTTGCTTGTGGATGAAGTTGACCATATAAATTAGCATAATTGCAGTTTTATGGTTTAAATTTTTAAAGCACACACACACACACACACACACACACACACACACACACACTATTCAACATCAGTTCAAAATATGTGAGTGTGAATTAGTAATCTGGCCCCTTAGTTTAAAGGACAATAATTACTGGCCCTTGTCATTATCAAAGTTGCCCATCCCTGAGCTAGATCATTAGACTATATTTAGTATATCTATATGGTTCATGACTCATTTTTTCAAACTTCCTAACATCTTAAAAGCATGTCAAGATATATGCTATACCTCCAATAACTGTCACAGCATCTGAGTAACCTGTCATGTTGGCCATTATTAGTCAAAGTCAAAGTGGAGTTTATTGTCATTTCAGCCATAAGTACACAGTGAAACGAAACAACGTTTCTCCAGGAACAAGGTGCTGCAGTACAACACAGAACAACACAAACTAAAATGTCAATACAAAAACTAAAATGTACAAGGTATATACACAAAACTCTATTTACATGTGGGGTCATCCACAATGCTGGTAGCTTTGCGGATGCAGCGTGAGGTGTAAATGTCTGTGATGGAGGGAAGAATGGTGGGTGGGAGATGTGCTTTTCTCAGCCTTCTCAGAAAGTACAGGCGCTGCTGGGCTCTTTTTGCTGTGGAACTGGTGTTGAGCAACCAGGTAAGGTTCTCCGTCAGGTAAACGCCAAGAAACTTGGTGCTCTTTACGATCTCCACAGGGGAGCCGCCAATGTTCAACAGAGAGTGGTCTCTCTGTGCTCTTCTGAAGTCAACAACCATCTCTTTAGTTTTGTCCACGTTCAGAGACAGGTTGTTGGCTCTACACCAGTCTGTTAGCTCCTCTCTGTATGCTGACTCGTCGTTCTTGCTGATGAGACCCACCACGGTCGTGTCATTGGTGAACTTGATGATGTGGTTCGAGCCGTGCATTGCTACACAGTCGTGAGTCAGCAGAGTGAACAGCAATGGACTCTAAGGGGCCCCAGTGCTCAGTGTGGTGGTGCTATTCTCGATCCGGACTGACTGAGGTCTCCAAGTCAGGAAGTCCAGGACCCAGTTGCAGAGGGAGGTGTTCAGGCCCAGCAGGTTCAGCTTTTTAGTCAGGTGCTGAGGGATGATGGTGTTGAATGCTGAACTAAAGTCTATGAACAGCATTTGAAGATATGTGTTTTTATTGTCCAGGTGGGTGAGGGCCAGATGGAGGGTGGTGTTTATGGCGTTGTCGGTTGAGCGGTTGGGGTGGTACGCAAATTGCAGGGGGTCTAGTGAGGGGGGCAGCAGGGTCTTAATGTGCCCCAAGGCGAGGACACTGGAGACTTCTTTGGCACGGGGACGATGGTGGTGGCCTAGAAGCACGTTGGAACTACGGTGCTGCTCAGAGAGATGTTGAAGATGTCTGTGAAAACATCTGCCAGTTGGTCTGCACATCCTCTGAGCACCCTACCAGGAATGTTGTCTGGTTAGCATATAGCAAACAAATCTGCTTATTCCTAAATTGCTGCTACAACCGTACGATACGCCTGCCAAATACAATACCTTATTGAATGCACGTCAAGCATGTCAGCAGGTCAAGCTGCTGGACAGCTGGTTTCAAGAGATCCAGCAAACCCTCAGCAAGAGCATCTTTTGATATAGTCTCTACCACTGATAACGCTGCCATCTATACAGTGGATTTAATTCAAGCAGGGAGAACCAATGCAAATTTACTGTATGAAATGCTCTTTCTAAATAAAATTCATTTTACATGTAACAATATGTTTTCTTTCTCATAAATGTTAATTAACACGCACACATGATGCTGATGCTGCAACATAAACAATTATAACAATGAAACAATTGGTCTCTACTTTTACGATAAAGTGGGCGACAACATCTACAGATTTAACACTTTGAATTTTGTGACGTCGTTGCTCCGCATCACAATGTTGTAGAGACCTGGGGGTGGGCTCATATTGCTGGGCTTAGCAAGCAGCAACATGGTGACACTACAACTTCATAGCCATGCCCTAGCAACCAGTTACAGTACCCAGCAACCACCACATTAACTTCCATCTAAAAAGGTGAAAAGGTTTTTTGACTCAGACTGGCATATAGTTTTTAATTATTACCATGGAAATTGTCCAGCCATGCCCTAGCAACCATCTAGAGTACCCTAGCAACCAACATGACATAGTCATGTCTCAGCCCCAGAACATCACACAGACATGGGAGTTGGCTTTTTTGATTCACACACACATCTGTCTATTGGCTTTACTCTGTTAAATGTCTAGCTACACCCTAGCAACCATTAACTTTACCCTAGCAACCATGTAATGAAATGAATAAGCCATTTCTGCGCATTAGAACATTAAGACATTGGTGGCCTTATTTGACTTGAGCTGTCAGTGGGCTTTAGGTATTGCCCTGGCAACTTCTTGACCACACCCTAGCAACCATTTAGATCATGCTACCATTATGCTAATTGTTATCATGCTAAAACATATCCTAAAATGTGCTAGCATCATGCTAATTGATGCTAAAACATGCTAATATCATGCTAGAATGTGCTAGCATCATGTTAATGTTATGTGCTAGCATCATCATAATACGTGCTAACGACATGCTAATTGATGTTAAAACATGCTAACATCATGTTAAAGCATACTAAAATCTTACATATTACAACATGTTAAACTAGTATGCTGTTTAAAAAGTTTTCTAATAAAAATTCTATATGAGTTTGATTCCAAAACGGGATAAACGCCCATTTTTAAAAAATCGAGATACTGCCAAAATAAGCTTCACATTTGGTCTCTATTCAAAGTTCTGTCATTAATTTTTTTTAAAAACGCGATATCCGCCGTGTTTTCCTGCACTGTTTCTTCCCTTTTTTCCCAAAACGTGAAAAACGCCAGTCCTGATTTTCAGCAAAACGAAACATATCCATTCGACCAATCACGGCGCACTACTCCAACACGCAAACTGTGCTGGCTGCGCCCTGTCAGTAATCACAGGTAAACACTGTCGTCTTTTGAACTTTGATGGCATCGATGAGCCAGTGCTCGTTTCGTCTATGGGAAAGAAGCGCAAGCCTTCCAAAGACGATCACAGATTAGTAGTGATAACAGAAATTAGTAGTTTTCATACAAACCCTTTTTTTGGGAAAGAAAACGCTGTTTTTCTCAGTTTAACAATTATGGATTTATCCCGTTTTGGAACCAAGCTCTTCATATATAGTTTATTGTTTCTTAATCAAGTGTGGTGAACACCCCTAAATCCCGCCGCCAACACACGCACACAGAGAATCACAACCTAAAATATCTTTCCGCTTTACTGTCTAACAACAATACACACTACTGTTTGATAAGTTTATTGTGTTGTGTATTGCGTATTATATATACTTTTAAGTATATGTATACTTATACATATAATTTATCCGTATTCAAATGTACATACTGTAGACATAATATTAATTGAGCGATTTTGAACACGATCACGAATTGTTGGCGCTTAAATCTCGCGAGGCCTGACGTAGGCGCTTCAGTGCTCCATTTTCCTAGCTCGCGCAGCAGTTAGCACCATTTTGTAATGAATAAGCGGATGGTAGATAGGGTGAGCCTTATATTAAAGTAGGTTTGTTTAAAATAGTCAGGGGAGACTGTCTTGATTTTAGTACCTAAGAAATTAATTGTGGAGACGGACGAGAGTTAAACCTCTAATAAAGAGGTTTTGAGTGGAAATTTGTCAGCGACTCGTTAGCTACACTGCTATTAGATCGGCCTAAATCAACCAAAACTCAATTGCATTGAGTCGTTAAAAACATAGAAAGAAAAAACAGGTAAGAAAATAATCTACTTAAAATAGTTTACAATTTAAGGTACTTTTAAATTAGTTCAGTATGCGTTGAAAGTGACTTCTCTGTGAATTTTGATGTAACATATAAGCGTACTAAGAATAGTTAACAGATATACAGAAACCCAATTGTCATTTAAGGGGATTTATATTATTATCTAAGTGTTTTTTAACCTAAAACCGCTGAGTGTCATTTTTGTTGTGTGTAATGTGGGCGTCAATTTGAATTTAAAAGCAGTTTTACAAACCTACTGATCGGCCTAGACAGCTTTTTTTGATCTTACACTTTCCCACACTTAGTTTAGAAAGCCCAAGAATGCTCTCAGGGTAACAAGGTCATTAGATTTTAAAACGCAGCCAATTTGTCTTAATTTGTCTTGATAATTCTTTTACATTTTACAGGAAACATCCCATCCGTCTTAAAGAAACATGAGTGCCCCTTCTTCTCAAAAAGTCGTGCTGAAAAGCACCACCAAGGTGTCCCTGAATGAGCGGTGAGGCTCTACGCATCCTGACAGAATTATCTCAAGGCCTGGGGAAGAAAGCATACAAAGATAACTAAGGCAACAAGCCTCAAGACATGTGTACTATGGAGGTCTATGAGGGAGTGACATCAGACCTGCCATGGATGCTAAACTGCCCACAGGTTGTGCTCTGCTCACTCAACTTATTAGAAGTTACTTGATTGTCATGCTGAGTATAAAGATCTAAGAAAGGAATAAGCCTTACTTAAGGCAATGTATGGCAGCTCTGTTGTGTAAGCGGAGCACACCCAAAGGTGAGAGGGTAAATGGTGGTGAGGTAAGCTGACTGCACTTGAATTCACTGCAGAAGAGCGTCCTCAGCTATGAGAATGAGTTGATATATAAAGGATGGTGTATATACCAAGAATGCCATCCACATTTATTGCCCTCACACAAACACTCTCTCTCTCCCTTAGAAGACCTTTTATCTGCACCTTCTCTGATTTCAGAATTTCTCTTGACTGTCTATGGAATAAGGTGCCCAGTCCATGCCTAGACGTGATCTGTCCCCGAACCCTTTCCCTCCTTATCAGAATCATCTTACAGAAGCAGCATATGAGATCACGGTCTTGGTTGTAAGTGGCTGGGTAGCCAGACACCCCTCTAGTCCGGGGCCAACTCACCGTGTGTTGTCTCGGACTAATGACATCACAGCTGGTTGAAGATGGCCTGTAAGTGGCAATCCATTTGAAAGAAAAATCTACCTAGCTTTTCTATCTCTCTCATTCTGTTCTCTGCATTTCTCATACTGTCTTTGTTTTATACTACCTCTGCTTTTGAAACCCTGTAATAAAAGCCTATTCAGTTTAAGCAAAGTGGCTGATATGTTGGGGTGTCTCCAGACAGATAGACAGAGAGAGAGAGTACAGGAATGCGTGGTCTAAAAATATGCATTCACTGAATTGCTACAGGTTCCACTGTAGCTGCGTCCATGCTGTGTGAAATGATTTGATTTGGAACCCTCCTTTGCTCGTATCCCCTCTTTCTCTTTTCCTTCTCTCTCTCTCCCCCCCTTTCTCCATTTTTCTGTCTTCCCTCCTTCTGTTCTGTCCCACAAGCTTCACAAACATGCTGAAGAACAAGCAGCCCACTGTGAGTAGCATGAGGGCTACCATGCAGCAGCAGCACATGGCCAGCACGAGGAACCGACGGCTCGCTCAGCAGATGGAGAACAGGCCCTCTGTCCAGGCTGCCCTGCAACACAAACAGGTGAGAGAAGAAATTAATGAAGAAACAAGGTGACCTAATGTACAGGTGACGTAGTCAGTTGAATTGATGGCTGAGGCCTGGGTTACAAAAAATACATAGTTTTGTTCTAAACCTGTATTCTTGCATTCCACAATAAAGTGTAAAAATGTCATTTTTGTGCTACTGATTTGATTTAACCCGTCCAAAGAGCCTAAAGGAGCGACTTGGGAAAAGCAACATCCAGGCCAGGTTGGGTCGGCCCATTGGGTTGTTGATGCGAGGAGGTGCTGGAGGGCGGGGTTTTGTCGGAGGGCTGCGTGGAGCTGGACGAGGACTGCGTGGAAGAGCTAGAGGAGGTGCTATGAGGGGGGCACTCTCTATCAGAGGTAACTTACTGCTGCTTTTATTTCTTGTTTTGTTGTGCTAGTTAGATTGCTGTCCTGCCCTATATCAGCTCTTAAATAACAATTGTATTAACACATGAAATCAACAAACCAAATATAATGTGACTGCTGTTTAAATCTAGGGCAGAGATAATTCTGACATGTTTAAAGCACATCCTGTTGCTGCTGAAAGTACGGTGTCAGTTTCTTAGCCTTTCTTCAAAAGAAATATCTGCTTTAGTTATAGTTATCTAATAGGGCTGCACGATATATCTAAAATATATCGTTATCGCAATATCAATGCTTGCGATAGACATACCGCAAAGATTACTTACATTTCGACAAAATGTATGTCTGCAGGGCTTGAATTTCGGCGTGGGATTGTGGCTAATTTAAACTATTCCTGCAGGTTTAACTTTTATAATGCAAGAGATTCCCGCACAAATGTATTTGCTTCATCTCGAATCAAATTATGAAATACATCAACAGACGCGAAAAAAAGAAATCACCGGTTCAAACATTTATTTTAGAATGTAATTCCACAAACAGCACTGCACCGGCATCTCTGACTGTCGCTAAGCCCTGTAGCGCATTGCCTGCGTTGCACTGATCTTATTCTCACAAGGCTGTGTGACGTGTTCTAATATTCTGAGTCATAATGAGCTGCTTGTAAAGATAGTGTCGGCTTCCAAATTACATTATTTTAATCACGAAATTCAAACATTAACTGCTGTTTTGCTCTTTATAGCGTGAGCGGGTAGAGCGCGCCTGCCGACTCAACACAGACACAACAAAAAAAATGAAATTCATGCCCTGGCCTGTTATTTAGAAATTTCGGATTCATGAAGGGTGACGTGTTACAAACACAGGTACTTTGCAAGACATGCCGTACAGTGGTGGCAACTAGCAGAGGCAACGCGACCAATCTTCACAGCCACCTACAACACAACCACAAAGACCTATATGAAGAGGTCCAACAAGCTAGCATTAGCAGAAAAAACGCTAGTCCAGCATCTAGCAGTAAAGTGAAACTGACTTCAATTCAGCAGAGTTTTGCCATAACATAATAAAAATAATGTTGGAATGGAAACGATGCATTTCTTTTTTTTTAAAATGTTAAATACTGATCATATGGTATAGATGATTAAGAAAGTGTTTTTGCAGCTGAGTTGACATTGGCTTGACATTTTTGTCTCAAATGACCCCCCCCATTTATTTCCTCTTAATTTTTTTCATAGGTATTTTATCAGTTATGCGCTGAATTGCTTCAAAGACATTTTGTTTTCCTAATCTTAGGTGCGGGTCAGATGCGGGGTAGGGGTGGACCCAGCCGTGTAAGTATCCGCCGTGGTACGCGTCAGCGTGGAGGATCTGCAGGACGAGGAGCTTTGGGCGGCCGTGGAGCAGCACGTGGCGCTGCCGGAGGAAGGGGTAACAAAAATATCAGCAGTCATTAGATATTGTATGCATATATTGTCTCTTTAAAGTCGTTTCTATAAGTTCTGGTGCTGTGTTGAATCTGCAAACCATTAATTTTGCCTATATCACCATCTCTGTTTGGACCATAAAGTTGCAGTTTACTTTATGTACTTTTCCATGGGTTCCTTGGGTATACTGCCTGTCTGTCTATGTCTGCCTGATTGCTGTCAAACTATCTTACTAACAGTTTAAGATTATAACATCCACATAGACAGTGCATGCTTCCACAAGTTACAATCTTGTGCAAATCAATACAAAATTTTTTATTTTGCTAAATTGTGTTCGTTTAAATTGTTCATCTCTTACTAACAATGTGTGTCTCTCTAAGGCCGTGGGGGTTTGAGAGGCCGTGGAGGGTTTGCTGGAAGGGGTCGCGGGCGAGGCAGAGGAGCAGGGCGTCCTGTTGTTACACGCGAGCAGCTGGACAACCAGCTTGACGCTTACATGTCCAAGACAAAGGGCCATCTAGATGCTGAGCTGGATGCATATATGGCCCAGGCAGATCCTGAGAGCATGGAGTAACCACGACTGAGCTGAAAAGGATAGCAGGCTCCCAAATATCTGCAGATAACAGACTGATTGAAAAGTTACACCTCCAGTCAAGAGTTATAAATCCCTCCCATTTATGTTCAGATGTTTAAATTTGCCAGACTGTACGTGCATTGCCTGTTTGACTAAACAGAATATTGTACCAACATAAAGCCTCATCACAACTGATGAATATAAGGACTGCCTCTCTTAGGACAGTTGACCAGTGGGAGTGAAGTGGGGGAAACTTTTCATTGAGCTGTAATTTTAGAGATTGTACTTTCTCTTTTTTGCCTTTTACTAAATTAATGTACACAAAGGCTCACAAGCTTATCTTAATGATGAAAACAGAAAATGTACAAGAAACTGTGAACTCTGACCCCAGGACACAAGATCCACTGGGGTTAGGATGTTTTATATAGATGAACACGTATTCATAACCTTAATATTTTACAAATGTCAATCTTTTATTGATTTTTGTTTTGCAAAGTAGAACTTAAATTCAGCATATGAGGTGGTACCTTGTACTGTCATATGTTGTCACTTTCTTGCTCCATGTTATAAATTATAATGTAACCCTTTAAATTTTTCTTTTGGTAAATAAAATCCTAGCCATAAGACTGAATGCCTGGAGTGACTTCATGTAAACAGGAATGTGATCTTTAGTTCACATTAAATTATTTTAATGATGTGTATCTGTGGTGTGTATATCACAAAGAGCTTTGGATTTGGACCCATAAATCCAAAGTTATGTCTATATAACCCATACAATAGCTTTCTGACCGCCCTACGTTACATGCAGGAAAAAGTTTTTGTAGTTGGTTAAAAAATACTTAATTTGTTAATAGTTACTCTAGCATAGTGTCTTGCCAAGCTTTACGTGTTTTCTTTAATGTATCCACTAGATGGAGGTAAAATACTGAATATCCTGTGTAAGGTCTTTATCTTTTAAAGCACATAGTTGCGTGTGTACGTTTGGTAAGCCGGAGTTGAGAATTTTTTCGCAGCGACGTTATAAACGAAAATTTGTCACTTCAAATTTTTTGTAAAGGGCGCAATTTGTTACATCCACATAGCTGATCTTATTCCTTTAGAAAATAATCAGAAATCAATTGTGTGTAATGAGGTAATTGCTACTGCATGAGTATGTTAATGAACGTGCTACTAACATTTTAAAAATGCAACTGCGTAAAAATATGCACAGAAAGGACATCAGAAAGTAGGTCTTAAATTCAGTTTTTCATCACTAGTACATGATTTGAGATATTACTACAAATTAGGTAAATAATTAAAAAAAGTTTTCTTAAACAAATAAACACGTAACAGCGCGGTTGCTATTAAAAATTTAAAACATTTAGATGCACTGAATGCACTGTTCAACCAGAAAGCTGGACGTTATTGAAAAACGGAAGTGACGTTTATTTCGGTGACGTTAACAGAGCACCATGGCAACGCGCTAGGCGCTTGTTCCAGCTCTAGCCAGCTGTGAGCGCGGACGTCCAGGGTGCTCAGATTCTTCAGGCGGAGATTTGCAATATACAGAAGCGGTGTGCACCAGTGTACACGGATTATAACTCCAAGAATAGACATTTGCAGTGGTTTGTTTGACAGCTTCATTGTTTCATTTTCTTTAGGGGTGACAAGTTGCGGCTGCACAGCAAGGGCGAGATGCTTGAGTCTATTAAAGTTACAGGTGAGTCTGTGTCAAGGTATATAGATGTTATTGTGTCTAATGTTATGTAGTGCATTATATAAAAACATTTCTATACAGATTAAGAAGTGCAATATTAAAGTGATTTAACAGACATTATTATTGCCTTAATTCAAGCTTACCTGAATTTTGTACAGATAGAGGCAAATGTAATACTAATGTTATTGGCAAATGTTATTGCCTATACAAAATGCTCTGTGGCGTTAACATGGTAAAAATTTAAAAAGGCAATATCAAGTTGCTTTTGCATGCCACGGTACTGAGTTATTGCCATATTCAGATAGATTATTTGGCTACTGTACAGTGTAAACTACTTTGTGGATAGTAGAGATAATACAGTTATAACATCAGCTAATTCAGACCTAAATGTCTCAACGTGCACTGCCAGTTCTGTGTTTTTCTACTTCAGTGCATCTGTCAGGACTGTTATTTCCTGTGAGGCGTGGGATTTTGCAGAGGCACGTGGATTGCTATTATTGTGTGTCCTAATGCAGAACACAGAGAACAGCATGACATAACACTAATGTGTTGTTAGTGCATCCACTTGAAATCATGCACAAATAAAAAGATAGGAAGTATTACAAATACCTGCAGGATCATTACCGAAAATGATTCTGGCAAAGTAAGCCTAGGCTCACATATACCTCATTTTCACCGCCGCGGTGCCGGTGCTGGTGCGTGCTGGTGCCTAATCTATAACTGGTTCTGCATGTTTCGACCGAACAATGACAGGTGCTGGTGCCGAAAAGATGGCACCGGAACGGCACCTTGAAGTTGCTGTCCCAAAGTCGGAACCAGACAAATATGTAAACGCAGAACCATAAACCAAGGTTTACTCTGTTAAAACGTTGCCTCGTGAACTGTGCTCGTAAATAACCAACTATTGTAAAGCGCTACGCTGTGGAAATGCGTGTGGGTGCTGGTGCGGGTGCCGGACCAGAACCAGTTCAACTCCATCTGGCCCTGGTGGAAAATAGGTCATACTGAACAAGAGGTAGTTTTGTTTTGCTTTCAAATAGGATTAGCGTGCTGTGTGAAGTCCACTTACTGGACAGTGAAAAAGCTACTTCATTTTACAGTTCTGTTCGGATCTATGTCTTGTTTTGTTGTTGCAGTCAAGGTTAAGTGGGCTAAGGAGATTTTATTTCCAGGGGAAAGAGGATGCAATGCTGCACTGAATAGCTGGGCTGGGTCTCAAGTTTAAGACAAACTGTATTTCCTTGTCTTGTAATTCGATCTGGTGTCCTTAACTATCACATTGTGTTTTACCCACAGAGCAAATTGTTTTCCAGTTTGTCTTTATTCAAAAGCAATACTTGATGACTTGGCATTCTATGGTTAAACATTTTTATGTAATGACCCAAACTGTGCAATTCCCTATTATCCTAGGCGACCAGTTTCCTACATAGCTGTGCTATGTGCTCATATTGCTAAACATGTTATTTCTTTACATATAATAAAAGAATATAAACAATAGTCCTTTTTATTTATTTATATAATGTCCAGCTATAATTCCAAAACATCTCATTAGCAAACTGCACAAAACGCTAGAGATGTGAATAAACCACTGTAGTATTCATTTTAATAACATTTCTTTCCAGAAAAACTCCATTGGCCAGAGCTTGAGACATCTAAGAGGTGTGTCCTAAACCCCATGGAGAAACCTGTGAGCCTCAGTCAGGTGCGTTTGGAGCGCGTGTCATCTGGCGTTCTGAAAGACTTGTTTAACACTGGCACCAGCAGCTACAGTGTACTGCTTCAGAAAGAGGCAGGTGAGGAGCAGAGGTGCCCCAAAAGAAAGCAAAGAGTCTCCACAGCAACACAACATGACAAAACCCGGCCGACCCTCGCACCGCTCGGCCCTAGTGGACTGGCCGCTGGTTGCAGAGATACCAGGCACGCTCAGTCGATTTTCACATGTTTCTCTACCAGCAGTACCAGGCAAATAAACAGCATTTCTGTGCTGGGCAGTGCCATCCGCCTGTCCCCTTGTCCCGTTCCTAGGCCCAAAAACAGCTGCATGGCTACCTCCCCTGGCACAAAACTGCCGCAGCTCTCCAAAGGATGCCCTACTGGTCGTTATGGGGAGAACGCTATCAAGAAACTATGCATTCTTACAGCCATTAAGCCATCTAATGTTGAAAAAGAAAGGGCCAAGTTTTTCAAATCAGACTTTAACTACAACCCTCAATTTGAATATAGCAACCCCGTTCCTCCACAAGTTCTGGCAAAGCATAGCGATGCTTTAGACCGCTTCCTCCCACAGGTAAGTGCTCCCACAAAGGTAATATAAAGCCCCTTAACTAGTGGTAAGAAACAGCAGTTACAGCCACTATCTTTATCTATACACAGGCATATTAAGTTGTACTTGGTTAGGCCAAAAGATAAAAGTAGGTATAGTATGACAGCTCCTCTGCAGACAAAGTTGCAAATCTAGACTGCCTCCCAATCCACTTACTTACACAAGAGTACATATTTCAATAGTAATGAGAGTTGTTCATTAAGAATTGTGTTGAAAAAGTCTAGTTACACACTTTACCAAAAATATAACTGGAAGTAACTGGACTCCTTTGAAATCTAATTTATAATAGGTTATTATTTAATGTGCAATAAATGTACTCATTTTTAGATTTAATTTTTAGTTAGTTTTTAACTGGAAAGCAGCACCAGAATGTATTAGAAATATCATTATAATATTGTTGTCATATGTTAAATTGCCTTTACTTGCCTTTAAAGTGTTTTGGGAGATACCAGGTAAACGCATATATAAACTCAAGCCAAGTTGATCTAAAGTACTCTTAGTCTGACCTGACCTGATGAAAATGCTGTTGTGTGCCAGATCTACATTTTGGTTTATTTTGGGTATTTTCTCTTATGTTTTGTTACATATAATGTTTGCCTTTTGTCTTTTTAGTCACATTTTTAGATTATCTGTCATTATTCACACCCTAAGATCACAGTCTTCTAAGACAGATTTAGCTAAATTAATCTTGCCAAGAAACTGTCTGACTCTTTTTTAGGAAACTAAAAGAGGTTCTAGTATCAACCTGGATTAAGTAAGAGATTGTCATGTAATTGTCATGTTCTAAACCTTTATAGTGGCATCTGAGACCCAGAAGCTCAAAAGCACTGTGCTAAAACTGTGTGTGTGTTTATGCTAACCAGTGTAATAAGCCTCTTTCAAAAATGAGATATTATATTTCAAAGATAAGATACATGTGTGTGTGCGCTGGAGCAAAAGAAGAATAAAGTGATTTCAGACCATTACATTGATTTTTTCAGATTACCCACAGGTTTATCCTGGTGTACCACAAATCAGATCTCATAAATCAAGACACGACATGGAGCTCCAATTGTGGCTTGGTTATTTACTGTTCGTTATTTATGATGACACGATTGAGAGTTGGTGTTCACTGAGTTATACCTCTGCAGAACATGATGTATTTCACTTACACAGTCAACGTGTAACAGTCAGACTTTTTCTTGATTCAGCAATGGCTGGTCTTTCTATAACAGAGGGGGTTATCTTAAAATGTCAACCTTGTCATCATTTTTGAAAAGTAGATATTTGGAGAAATATAGATTCATTCTATTAGGCAAATTGACACATTGTGATCTTGGGTACAATTAAATGTTGTATTCGCATTTCACAATGTGTAATGTGTATTTTTTCCCACAGAGCCAACTGTAGGCAACTGGTCCAAGAAGCATGAAATGACTATTACTTAGTCATTTCACAAATACATTTATGGCTAAACACGACTCTTAGTCTGTACATGACTCCATACAAATAGTTTGGAACTGTAAAAAATCTCCACCTTGGCTTGTTGTGTCAACCCTGTTATGTTTCTGAAGGCAAAGCTACATCCTATAATATCAATTTATATTTAAATATTTTAATTCAATATATAAACACTATATATTGAATGTATTTTCTTCTTATATAATTATTAAATATTTTGTGCTTAAAGTAAGTCTAAAGAATTACTAATTTTATAGAATGACGTCTGGCATAAACAGGGAAACATTTAAATAATGTCTCTTATGTAAACACATGAGGCCAATATATTTGTTTGCTGTTGTCTTAGGCTGTGCGTATCATGGAGTTGGCCCTGCAGAAATACGGATCCTATGAGAAGTTTGAGCAGGCAACAGGTGGAAACCTCCTCACCAAGAGCCGCATCTGGTACCACGTCAAAAAGTACATGGAAAAGGAAGGATGCATAGGAGAGGTGAGAGAGAAGAGACACATACAGATGAAGAGACGCTTAGAAGCACATTCAGAGTGTGAACCATCACTAACCATCACTGTACATTAAATACATCCAAAAGATTTGTGATAATCAAAAGTAAAAGGATACAAACAAATTTAGTTGATTGATATTTTTGGCTCTGAGCTTTACATTTTAATCTAGGAGTTAGTTTACAAAAACTATAAAAGTAGGTCTATTTGTATTGATGTATCTGTATGTACAGTTACCCTTTTTATTAATTTATTAAAAAGAGAAACAGCACAAGCACACATTTTAAGGAAAATGTTTCACAAAAAATAAATAAAAAATGGTCTTAGACAATTTCATATTTGTATCTATAGAATGAAATGTTACAGTTTTTAGGTGTGGTAAATATTTTACTTTGGACCACTATTATTAGACTAAGTATTTCAGTTTTCGAAGTTTAACATAAAAAAACTCACTCAAACATTCTGACTGGTATGACTTGTTCTTTGCAGATTGTTGTTCACCTCACTGATGATCTGCTGTCCAGGGCATCAATGACTGTGGTGAACGGAAGACCTACACTCACCATTAACATCTCTGCTGCCAGAGAACAGTGGCTGGAGGGGATGCTGAGACATGAAATTGGTATGTATCCTTTTTATATACATTATACAAAGCCCCCTTCTTTTTACTGGCAGATTTAGGGAGAAGCACAATGTTCTTAAATAAAATAAAAGCTAAACTACAATCAAAAGATGATAATTACTTTTTTAAAACTATGGCACAAACAAGGACACATTTAAACAATAAAATACTATGAAACAGCAAGCGCTTTCAAAATGTTTACTGGGCTGTAATGTAACATAAACAGTTTGATCTTCAGATTGCTTTTGCATCGACACTCTGTGTCCTTTTCTCAGGTACACACTACTTCCGTGGCATCAACAACAGCTTCCAGCCGTGGAGCAGTGGAGGGGGCAGGAAAAAACATGGCCTGCGACCCCTCAACCCGACTGAGGAGGGGCTGGCCAGCATCCACAGCGTGCTTTTCCGCAAGGACCCCATCCTGTGGCGTGCCGCACTGCTCTACTACACTGTATACCAGGCTAGCCATATGTCCTTCTCACAGCTGTTTCACAATCTGAGCCGATTCGTCCACGACCCAAACACGAGGTGGGACTACTGTGTCAGAGCCAAACGTGGACAGATGGACACAGCACAGCCAGGTCATTTGCAATTTGTAACAATTTGTGCTACTCTCACTAATTTCACACTTTAAGTTTAGAAAGATTTTACTGTGTGACAACAAGAGCTGCTTTTACACAGTCAGTTTTGCGGATTGACTTTATATAATAGCAAAAGTGGCTTAAATATATAAATCTGTATAAATGAATAACAAAAGTCAAACAAATGTATATTCTCTGGATAGCTGTAACCATAGTAACAGTGACTAAATCAGATATCATAGATGCAGATGCCAGAAAATTATGTCTTATTGTTATTTAGGCTGTTTCAGTAAGGATCAGGTTTATCTGGATGGTATTCTAAAGATCCTCAGACACAGAGATAAGATTGACTTCCAGCTTCTCATGGCTCTGGGAAAGGTTTGTGAAAAGTCCTCCTTTAAAACCATTCTTAAAATGTGTTATGAATTGTTGCATACATTTTTCCCATGTCTCATTTTAACAGCATTTGTGAGTAGTAGCTCAGCTATAGTTTTGTCTAATTCTATAATAACTACAATTTCCTGGACAGTGTCTTTACTAAAAGTAAATATTAACTATGTTAATTTTGCACACTATAAAAATGTGGATTTTAGAGATTAATTTTTTGTAATTGAACACATGGACTTTTCACCTTTTGGGGTTTGCACAAAATACTCTAAACCAATATACAGACCACCTTTAGGTTATCATGGTGATGTAGTTCTAACGGTGTGTAAGTTCTGTAGGTGTCATTTGAGGACATGGAGCGTCTGAAGGGTCTGGCTCTGATGGAGCATGTGCGCATCCCTCACTTCCTGCAGGATCGAGCACGATACACAGAGCAGCTCCATAAAATCATGGAGGTCAACCAGCTAACCGACGAGGAGCTATGCACACTTATCTGAGCTTTTGATCTTTGACCTTCAGCGCAAACCTGAGTGATGTTAGTGACCTCAGTAACCTATTGTGACCACACCCCTGCCTTTCTCATCGATACACTTGCACAGGAAACATGTTGAAGTATTTTTAATGCTGTTTCTCATACTTTTCTCTCCCTTTATTCTCTGTTACTTTTTATTTGGTGTCTTTATTTGTGCATTTTCGTGGTCAAAACCAAATCGCACCTTAAATCTAAGTGTACTTTTTTTTTCTCACCAGTCCAAATAAGAATGCATGCAGTTCTTTATAATGTATTTTCTGTTGTTTGATATTGAACTGCTAGTATGGTAATAAGGATTGTAAACAGAGTTCAGAAATTTCTTTAATTTTGAGACTTCAGCCAGTAAAAAAGTGCAAAGTCCATTTTTAGGCCCCTCACATCATCAGACCAGCTTTACACCTTAGACAGAAGATTATAGATCATTTCCACAGACACACTGGTTGATTCTCAGGTTCTTTTCTTTGAAGGATTATTAAACACAGGGGCCAAATCACTGATTGCCAAAGGTTTATATATACTGCAAGTTCCCAGAGTTATTTAATAAGCTGTTTTTATTATGACATTTTATTAGTAGCAGTTATGCAGCTGTATTTGTGGTATTTTTCACCTGTGTGATGGCACGGATTTAACATTATCAGTGATAAAATGATAAAAAAGTAAATCATTAAAATGCTTAAAAGTTGATTCTTAGATGGAAGTAATCTTCTGGGTGCCAAGGTGTTTAATTTACACACAAAGTGTCCTTTATGGAAGCAGACAATCCTACATGGGTCCTATATGTAATATAGTACACATAATAGAGTAACTTCAGCTGTGCTGTGAATTTGTTTTTGCCATTTTCCATCACTCAATTTCCTGTACATTTTAAAAACGAGACATTTCCCGTCATTCTTATATTAATATAAGCTATGTTCAGGTGTCCATGGAAAGCCTGTCAAATTCAAATTAAATATTGTTTCCTCTCTTAAAGTGTGTTTGATTTGTTCATAGGAATTGCTATTTTAATTATCTTATTAATGTTTTTTTTGCGGATTTTAATCCTTACGCGTTTATGATTTTCATTCCTTAAAAATCGTTTCTCAATGCAGCATCATAGTTATAATTTTAACCACAGGGACATTAGATCGTTAATTACAAACTCTGGTTTTCCCAGCCTCAAAACAAAGACAAGCCAGCGATGATCAATGTACATGCCCAATATAGCCTCTCAAACACACTGTAAGCAATCTCTTGGTTTACTCTTTCCACAAACAGAGCCACAAGTGTCTCGCGTGTCTTTGTAACCGAATGCTCCTATTTCTTTCTCACCTGAAGAATGGCACCTACAAGGCCTGACATGTTTGATAAACGAGTATCTGTTTTCATCTTTGCTTTACAGCAATATAAACACGTGTCGAGGCCTTTAATCTCTCGTTAAGTATTACCTTTCACACACTGCCTCTGCGATCTTTGGGATTAAACAGGGATTGTGGGATCATGTGGCTGGCTAGTTAGAATGATACACATACGCAATATATAAACAAACGTTATTATATATATATGAATATACAATTCATTTTTTAATGTTAGAAATAGATATGTATTTGTATAAGTGAAACATTTAAATAAATAGTAGATCATTTTAAATACAACTGCATTTATAAAATTGCATTTAAAAAGCGAATTTTTCTTTATCCTTTTAACCCACTTCCAATTAAGACAGAAGTGTACGTTTTTCGTTTCTGCAGGTGGCCACTAGAGGGCAAACAACGGACAGACCAACCACTAATTTGGTCGCATGAAAAAAATTGACGTGCATGGCGATCTAATACGAAACCTGCTAACTAAATACGGATACCAGGCTAACAACAACTATTTGTGTGAATAAGTCAGAGCTACATTAGATATACCTAACAATACACCCGTAACAGAAGATTTAGCTTTAACCGCATGGAAATACAAAAGCATGACATGTTAACCCTAACATCCTAGCAACACCCTAACAACCATAAATATTTCCATCAGATATTTAGTACAATTTGGTAGAGATTATCCATTAAACCATGTAAATTCAGGTTAGTAAAACATGATATGAACACACGCAAATAATCACAGGTCATTTAGCATCCTACCAGGGCATGCTGCCACACTACATGCAGTTGCAGGAAACTGCAATAATTTCAGACCACTGGACGTTTAAAGCCAACAAACAAATCCACTGTTAAAAGCAGCATTTAGTTGGACTTTTCACTCAGAACTTTTTTAGTTGCAAGTTCTAGTGCGCCACATGACATCTAGCCCCAATCTCTTCAATTTTAATGTATATTAAATACTGCTATCTGAGGAGAGGTGGTGTTTTATTAAAATTATGAGGAAATAAATTAAAAAATTTAAATATGTTGTAAATAAGAACATTCTAATTATTAATTACAAAGTGGAAATGTTGCTATTTTCAAAATGGCAAGTAAAATTGTGGGACCATGTTTGTTTTGTATGACACAAACTCAGGTTGTAAATACTGATTTATTGTATGCACTTACAAAGTTTTGGCACATATTTTGTCATTGGTTTCTTCATCTGTATTAAATCTTTGTTTAAATATATCTCTCTGTATATCACTCGTTTGAAAATTTTGTTGTTGCTAAAGAAACTATTGTATACACAGAACAGACAAAACAAAAAAGTCATAATTTATCTTCTCTTCATCCACAGTATGTTCCATCAGTCATTTATGTCCATTCGTTTATTGTCAGACCTTTTTTTTTTTTTTTAGACAATTTCATGTAGAAGGTCACCGCTCATGTTTTTTCATGGTGTCTCCTCTCTCCACCACTGCCACTCCATTCCCATTGCACAGATGCTCCTTCAGAATTATGTCCACATAGAATTCCACCACTATGGGACAGTGTTCGGATGCCACCCCACCCCAAGACCAATTATTAGGAATCCAGGGATTGGTCAATCCCTCTCGCACCACTGAGCAATGACCTGAAGGGGGCAGCAAAAACATAAACATTATTTATAGAAGCTATTAAGGTTGCAAACTGTTCCCCCTTAAAGATCCATGGAAACCAACCTGTGTAGATCTTCTTGAGGGAGTGACTGGTCCAGATGTTGTCCAGGCAGAGGGAACCTTGCGGGCTTTGTGTGCTGATGTTTGTAAAGATGGATGGAGGGATGAGGGCGGTCAGCTTCTCTTTCCTCAGGCACTCCATCTCAGGGCTGTCTGGAGCTGTGCCAAAGTGCCCAAGGACTAGCAGCTCTCGCTCACCTACGTCAGTAACACAAGCAGAGCATCAGTAGCTTATTATATTAAATTAATCTTAAAAAAATCAATAAATGCATATTCACACTCAAGAGCTTACAAGCATTTCTACAAAAGACAATAGCAAAAAGAAGAAGGGTAAAAATATATTTTAAATTTATGGTTTGTTGAGCAAAGATAATTGCCATCTCAATATCAATACAAATCTAGAATTGATTTCCAGGTAATGTTTTTTAAACCCATCCATTTATTAAAATGCTTACAAAACATGTTAAGAACATGTCCGTGTCACATGTCACACAGTCAAAAGAAATTTAAGAAATTATACCTACAAAAAGCTTTCTGTGGCAATTTGCCCCCTGAGTCCTGATCAATTTCTGATCATGTACAGGTACACAGTATGAGCCAATATACAACTCAAACATAGTCTTTATAAAGATGGCGTTTAATAGCCTGGTGGTGCTTGCTCAAGACTGACACAGAACAGATAAGCTGCTCTTCTATCACCTGTGGGACAGATGCAGTAACACAAAATAACATGTACCTTTAAGAATGTCCTGTATACCAGTGTTTAGTCTGTGGGTTTTTAGCTCATTGGAGGGGCTGTTTTTTCCTTTCTGCTCTCTAGGTGATGGTGCTGCTGTCAGGTGCAAATTAACCAGTGTAAGTTCTGACAAGCCAATCTGGTTAAAATGACAGTTGGGAAGGAATCATTAAAAACTACTAAATGTGGACATGTTCACACCATAAAACGATTTAAGTCTTCTGATATCATTTTTCAGTACAATAAGCCATTAATGTTTTTATCTTAGTCTTTTAAACAAATTACATACAACCAAAATTTGAATCATAATCAATTAATACACATGAGGAACTGATTAATAGCTTGTTATCTTTGTTCACTCACATAAAAACGCCCCAGGTATGGCTGAGAATGTGGAAGTTTCCCGTTTCCATTAGTTTCAGGATTTCCTAGGACTGTGACGTCCTTCATTTGAATGCCAGAAGAGCAGTCCCACAGAAAACCGGAGTACTCTGTACCCTAAAAACAATCACACCCAAATCTCTAGGATTCACCAACTAACACATTTCTGAAACAATGAAACATTCTATGAAAAGATAACCAAAAAAATTGTTAAGTCATAGCTTTTTTGTAAAGAAAACAGCTGCAATTAACAATTAAAAGTTTAAAGTATAAACTGCAATCTTTAAACACTGCTAATAATACCCTTCATAACAGCAGCCACCAGAGTCTATAGTATGTGTTTTATCTCTGGACCCTACACCACGAACAGACACTACGAGTCAATATTTGCATAGATAGAGCATGAATTGTGCATTGTTCACGTATGCCATGTGTGTTTAACTAAAGGCCACAGGACTGTCATGAGTTGTATGGGTGAGCATGTGTCAGGTTAGGGTCAGGTTAGTTTCACATCAGCAGCCTTTGTGCCTGATTTACATGCACAAAGAACACCCAGATAACAAAGACCAGAGGGAAAGGTCCACGCTGCTCGTTTGTATCAAAACACTAATCTACTAATCTAAAGAGTTTATATTGAAAATAAATGGTTACTGTGTTCAATAGAAATAGAATTTAGCCTATGCATACTCCTGAAATGAAAGCTGAATAATTAGTGGTGCAATGAGTACAATTGCTCATGCTTGGGGTCAGAGATTTAAACCCACTATGTTTAAGTACAGACCCTATTAAGAACTGAACTTTGGTATGTGACATCACACATCACTTGTACTATAGGTATAAATGAAACCATAAATTATGTGGCTTATTGACAAGACCTGTATTCTGTTACTTTGGTAAGTAATCAGATTTGCATTGTGGACAATCAAATACCATTTGGGATGAAAACAACAACCTAGTAACCGCCCAGAACACTCTAGAACCCATCTAGCAATGCTTTGGCAACCACCCAGGACACCCTACCATTGCATAAAACTATGAAACACTCAGACCACCTTTGCAAATGCACAGCAACACCCTGGCAACCACCCATCATGCAGCATAAGCAAACAGCACTCACATTTTCTTCAGAAAACTTTAAAGTTTAATGTAAAATGGTAATAATTACTGCTAAGGAGCAACACACTAAACCACACATATAAACTGTACTTTCAAATATAAGCACATTGACACATTAAATGCTTTCAAATACCATATAATCACATGCTTATTCATTTCCAAGATATTCTGACTACAGGAAAATATCCGTCGTTGATTAATATTAACTGTAAGCAGAGCTCAGTGGTAAGGAGCGAGCATCAGGAATTTACATTCCCCTCTATAATCTTACAAGACAGTAAAGTTGCCATTGATCCAGGGGCTCTGCAAGTTTATATTTGTGACATTTCATCACCTTTCTGTGTGGATAAACAGCAAAATTCAGAGAACATCTTGTGTTTGACCAGGTAACACCGGACAGGGTAAAGAATCCTAACTGTTGTGTAAATGTTGTGTTCATGTTCTCTTTTACAACCCCTAGAAGTTTTGGACAGATAAATATACTGTGTATACCAGACACTGAGTGACTAGAATTTACTGTTATGTTACAGGTATTCTATTTCAAAATATACTTGCTTAACATGCTTAAAATGAGGCAGAGCTTCTAACTAATGTACTTTACAGAGTACTTCACAAAGCAGTAAACTCATATTTTGGGTTAAGAATTGGTCAGAATGTGAACACTTTGCAACACTGATTTAGGGGGAAGATTTTGCAGAATATGTCCCTGAATCAACATCACTGTTGGTCCTAGAACAACCTTTTTAATCAACAAATCAGATTGTAGGAATAGCTTTGGTGAATGTTAGATTTAGGATTGAGATAGTGGTGTATATCATTTTTTATCAACTTTAATTAGGTTGGGGTTTGGACAATGGGTAGGGTTTAGGTTAAGACTATGTATCTATTGTTCTAGGACAAATACAAGATATTAATTCAGGAACATATCATTTTAAAATGGTGGTGTGTCAGAATATAAATTGTAACACATGTACAGACATACAGATCAAAAACTTACATTACTGGACTGTCCAGTGGGCTTGTCTGAAACAGAACATTTCCACAGACCTCTGGCACTCTTCCAGTTACGCACACTGGAGAGGGTGGGCTGGTTCAACTCGGAACAAAACTGAAAAAAAAAAGAACAAGCAGATGATCAGCATTAAAAACAGTGCTGAATTTCTTCCTTGCCGTAACAGCAGTTGCTCAACTAAGAAAACACTGTTGCATCAAAGCATTTTTTTTTGATAATGCAACATTTTTTACTGGAACTAGTTGAAATGAAAACTTTTTGTTATCTAGATTCATTGTGTGTTCCTTAGGATTACATTGGACCAAAACACTATAAGAAAAAATTACTAAAATACTGAGAAAATACTAAACTCAACTTATCAAAGATAAGCTCAATATAATAGAAAAAAATAGCTTAACCATTTTGCACTTTAGATTTTCTATTTCATGAAACATCTTTTGGACAGTATAACTAAGTGCCAGTATTCTACTGGGATACATGATAAAGGGATGACGATATTGGTACCCTATATCATGCACCCTGGTACTAATATTAGTGTATATTTTTGTGGTATTAGTGTATTTAAGTACTAAACTGTTTTGCACCCTTTTACTGTAAAAAAATGTAATAAAGTTTTGATGCCTGATTTTACTTGAAGCATATCATTTTCTATTGTGAACTTTAGATTTATTGTGAATACCTATAAAAGACAAGAGACAAAACACCATAGGTTTATCATATTGGTCATTATAATACCCGGAATTATAAACTTCAATTCTCTCACATTTGTGATGCTGGGCTCAAGCTTACACTGCCAAATTCCTCCTAATTTCATAATGCTATTTTATCTGATCACCCAGATGTCAGAGAAAACCAAAACTCCATCTCTCTGAATGTTCCAGCAAAACAACCCGGCTCTTTTCTACAGAAGAACACACAGTGAGCCTGCTCACAGGAGCTGGGAAATCCTCCATTTATATTCTATAATTAACCAAGAACAAGAAGAGAGAGTTTCCTGCTGGAACACCAGCAAACAGACCCAGGAGTCACAGCCACACTGGTTTAACAGAACCAGCGACACCATCAGCTGATTTTTAAAGATCAGCCAAAGAATGTAGGCAGAGCTTGTTTCTTACAGAGAACCGCTACTCAACAAACCAAATTTTTTTTTTTAATTCTTTAAACTCTTCTGTATCTGCTCTCTAGTCCTGCATAGACATCTGGTGTTCTTTTCTTTACTGTGTCCTAACCAGGCAATAAGTAATAAAAAGCTTTCTCTTCCATGTTAACTGAAATTTGTAACCTAACCAACCATGAAGAACAAAGACACATTTTACCAGTAAAGGGTAGCCCCACACCCAGTGAAACTTATTGGACTAAAACACTCTAATTGGCTGTTTAGAAGGTGTGCAACAAAGGCTTGTGTGTTTGAACAGAAAAGGCTTGCAGGTAGAATTTTGTTGCGTCAATTCTGTTGGAACACTGTAAATCTGTACATGGGGCAACAATGGTAGTTTCTGCAATGTAGTATGTTACATTACCGTAATTAAATCAAACTGATGACGCCAAAAAGAGTTTTGGCATTGTACCTGCCTGACAGAATCAGCTGACAAACACAAACTAATTTACAATGAGAGCTTAATTGAGGAATATAATGGATTTCCACATAATCTCTGCAGTGGACAGCACAAAAACATTAAACTCTATTTAGTACTAGATTTGAGACATGAGCTGTGTTCTGAAAGCTAATTCATTCTAAAAGAATAGGCCCTACTTATCAACATTCCTCTCAAGTTGTTTATCATCAAGTTTTTTCATGGTTCAGACACAGCCTTTACAGTTGCTCACCAAACAGAAATGTGGCTAAACTCAAACACATGTTAAACACACTAATTTTCACTGACTGATGGTCAGTGTGAGTTTGCGGGACAGCATGTGAGAAATACAGAAGTGTGTGGAGAGACAAAAAGCGAGACACATCTGAGCATCTGGCCATGACATTGAGAGAAACATAATGTTAAATTAGTGGCTGGCAGTTTCGCTCGCTAATGTACTCCATAATGACGCACAGCTCTGTGGTCTGGGGGAAGTCACTTTGGTCATGAGGAGCTCAGTGGAAATGTATTATATCAGAATGACGGTTTGACCACAAACTCTTGAGTTCCATGGCAACCAAAACACAAACTGTCAACAAATCAGCTAGATACTGGGGTAGAACGCTGAACAATGCTGCTTCACAACCGTTTGCAAAGGTAGCAAGACACTGAGGCACATCCAAAGCCTATGTTTGTCTAGCAACTGGTTGATTTGTCAGGACAGAATGCAGTAGAAACATTTCAGGATGAGAGAATAGTCTGCAGAGCTGTAATCTAGGCCACAAGCAGCTATTTTAAGGAGTCTAAATATTAGGTAGTTTGGATTTGTTTAACATTTTTTGGACCACTTTATTAATCCCCATTTTCTATTTGTGTTATTTCATACTTATGACATTACTATTACTTTAATATGTGTAAATTTCAGTAATGTAGAGCAGGTAGTAACAGAAAATTGCATTTGTCAAACAATTTTATTAGTTTAAACTGACTACAATGAGCCAAAAAATATTAATTTAAATTCTTTGAACTTGTAACATCAATTGGAAGTGCCATAATTTCACAACATTGAAATTCTCATGGAATGCAGTTAAACTGAAGAATAATTGGCCTAATGCACATAAACTGTCTTATTGACAGAGTCCAGAGAGACTCTTAGAACACCAGAGTCATGCTCTTTCATTCTGAGCCAAAAGTCACAGAAGCCTGTCTTTTCATCTCGTTCTGTCCAGTCAGCACTTGCGAAAGCTGTCTAGAGGAAAGAACAGCGCGATGGGCTTTGAACAAACAGGGACAATTTCCCTGGACCTCAAGGGCTTACTGGTGATCAAGTTCATGGTCTACAAGTCACAGGGGATTGAACCAGCTATTTTCTGATGATCAACCCTGTCCCTTAACTGCTATGCCACACCACATCATCCATGTTTTAAAAAAACAAACTGGAACATATGGAGAGAAAGAAACTGGTTTATACTTCTGTAATCTGTAGTGAGAAACAAAACAACAGAGACAAAGGGAGAGTGAAAGAGGAGAAGGGAGAAATATAGATTCTCCTCGAGTCCTCTAACAGACACACTGCTGCTCCGCTAACCTACTTTACCAGTCTATTCCCAGCTTCAGACAGCACTGAGGAAGACCTCAAACACACACACACACACACACACACACACACACCTATCTGTGCTTATTATCTGCACTAGAACAAAAATAACATCCTAAAAATATGGGTTGCTGGGGTTAGATCACAGAGAATATGAAGGAGCGCTTCTCACCCTTAAAATTGTTAACTGTTCTTGTTGTTTCAGGGTTTACAGGTAGTCAGTTCAAGAAATTGCAAGAAAAATACATTTGTGTACTTGCATTGTTTAATAACATGTATTAGACATATATACAACAAGTTTTAAATTAAGAAAACAAACCTGTTGTAATTACTGTGCAAGTGCGTGCTAACTGTACAGGTGGATTCACACAAAAAGCGATAACTGGAAAGATAACTATAATGTTAACTATATTAGCGTCATACTTCTTTACAAGTCTAATGTTGTCTGCCGATCTTAAATGCATGAGCCCTTTAAATTCAGATTTAAGGTTTAAATGTTCATGAGCAGGGAAAAATTGCTACAAAAGTGACCAACAATATTATTATTTTTAAACATTATCTTTATAGTTATTGTTATCATCGTTGGTGTGAATGGGCCTTTATTCACCAAAACATAAGCTGATGAAGAAATAAGATGTGTGATGTGTAACACTACCTTGTCTAGAGCCTCCTGATCAGCCAAGTCCTGAACCGCAAGTAGCTTAATGCTAAAGAGAGAGAGAGAAACACATCAAACCTTTTGATCACTCACTACCACACTAAACAATTTGGATATTTTAGAATTTACCTAAAACTGGACATTAAATTAAATACATTAACATTACAGTACACAACAGTAGACATTTAAGGTGTGGTCCCTCTACAAACTGCCTTCTTTAAATGCGCCTGCCTGTATTTTACAACCATGTTGTACAGTTTTATAGCGGATCCCTTAAAAGCAAATGATATAACTTGCAAGCATAAAACTCATAATGATGATGGTGATAACTATACTCTGCAAATGATGACAGGAAAACAAATTGACATTTACAGCCATAATAACCATTGAGCTGTTTGTATTGGAAAGTAGAACCATATAATATAGCTTGAACCACATAGCAGGGAAATAGCGAGGAGATGTTCAAGCATGTTCAAGCATTGACATCAAGATTGACATTAAGCATTGAAGACATCAGTGTAGATGATGTGGTGCCCACATGGTTCATCAAGTCATGATGAAATCAGGTTCAGGTTCCATTAAGTAAATGGACATGAAGAGAAATCAAGAGCCCTGTTTAAACCTGGAAATTTAATCCTCAACAGTGTTCTCATCTTTTATTCTTCCTCATATCATGCATTCATCTGTAGGTAACCAAAAAGGAATTTCTTGATGCAATTATATAGTTTTGAAGGATTTTAGGCTTTAAGGAACAAGAAATTAGATTTTAGAAAAATGTAATGGTGAATGAGCAGAAACATACCATCACTGGAAATGATGTTCACTCACATTTATAGCCCTTGCCTCATAAAAGTCTTATTACAAGTGGTCATGCATTTTAGATGCATGACAAAAAGTCTTTGCTGTCCTCTTGTAATTGATTCACCTGTGACAGATTTTAATACTGGGTGTAAACAGGGCCTCTGAGATGTAATTAGGCAGTAGTGCAAACTTCAGCACAATACTATAAAGTATTTGTGTAATCCATACAAATACTTGTGTGCAGTTATTGTGCCATCCATACCACTGAGACTGGTATGACAGAATAATAATGAAAGAAATCTATTTCTCTACAGACTGCACAAGCTGTAAGCAACCACAGACCATCAGAGCAGCCCATCAGAGGATTGCTGAAGTTGGGGTACCTCAGCAACTTTAGGAAAACAGTATTGGCCAGTTGCTCTTACCTCTCACACACTGTTAAAAATGATTTTATGGCTTAGTAAATTAAACAGAAAAAAAACTGTATCTTTGGCTAAGAATAAATTCGTTGAAACGAAAAAACGAAATATAAGACCTTCAACAGACAAGGGAATTTAACTTGAAAAACTCTGCCATATTTACACGAATTAATAAAGTGCTTGAAGCAAGCAAATAATAAATATCAAGTAGAATTTACGTCTTGACGGAAGGAATCTACGCATGAGCGTAATGAAGAAAACCCGCGACCCACTCACAATGGCATCTCGTATTCATCCTTCTTCGACAGGTAAGTAACAGTTAAATCTTTATTACATTTCGGATTCTTAGACTTAATTCACCCCATACATGTAATAACTTGTGACGATTGTGTTTTAATCACTTAATTCTGTACATCTGGAAAGTTATAGCCTCTTTGGTGAAGTGTTAGCTTAGTGAAATGTTAGCCATATAAACCTTTTAACGTTATAGCCTATACATCTTAAAGACGACTAAAAACCTTAAATATGTTACTTAACCCGCGATATGTCTGTGTATGTTTGTGCAGTGGTTCTTAAATAACCTAATTAGTTACTGTGAAGAAATGGCGTCGAAAACTTTGGCGATCATATAAGTTTTATGGTTTGATCTGGTAGGTTATATGGTGATTAGGATTTGAATTTGGCATACCTGAATAAAAAACAACGCCCTACGCACATACATTGAAGGAAATTGATGAAAAATGGTCTCATTATACAAAAAACATCCTCAAGTTTAAACTGATATGTGGAATATTGGATATTTTTTATTCGATTTTTTTTCACAATCATCGTCCGCTGGTGTAAATAATGCAAACATTTACCCGAAATAATCTAAAATAACATCGTATGACATAGACATGTCAATCAAGGGCTTATCTCGTTTTTCAGCCATGTTTAACAGATAGCATACATCTCACAGATGCTCCAAAGTGTTGTTTTTCTCAAGTCAGATAACCTTAGACACAGTTTTTGCAGCATTTCCGTTTTTGCCGTTTTTGCTGTAGACCAGATGAAGAACTTGTTGTACTTGGTTAATGTTATATTTGTAACAGTTTGTAAATGTGTTGTTTCTTAGGTTAAGGAGCTGTCAAATATGTGAGGAAAAGTTACAATAATGTAAAAAAAAAACAATAATGTAATTGCACTTGGATGTTCTCCCCTCCCCTTGAAGCTTGTTAAGTGTATTCTTAAGCATTATAGGTCTGTAAGTGCTTGTTATTCAAGATGTTTTAATAAATTGTTCTTGATTGCATATTGTCACAGTATTTTACTTTCACAGTATAAAAATATTCATTTTATTTAAATTCATTTAACTTAAAATAATTAACACTTCATAAAACAAGTAAAATACAATGAAAATAGCAAATGGTTTTTACTTGATTATATTAATTACATCAGATCAGTTAGGTAAGTAAAAATTACTCAACAAAATTTAACAGGTCAAGTTATATATATGCACTTGGTTTATTTTACTTAACTTTGTTATGTGAATTTTACTTAATTTCACATGTTTGAAATTTACTTAAACAATGTGTGTGGAAAAACTTGAATAAATCTTACCTGTTACTTTTTACAGTGCATCACAGCTCTGATTGGCTCATACTGAAAGTTGTGGTCTCTGAAGCAATACTGCTGCAGTAGATTTCAAGCACCTAAACAAAATGATCAGGAAGGCCAGTGCTATTAATGGACGCACCCTCAACAAAGTCAAGGACTGTCTTTCCCTGGGGCTCCACATCTACCGCCCACACCTTGTCTTGTCCAACCGTCTCTTCCTTAACATAATGAGAACAACATGCCCTTTACAATAGACCCAGATATATATAGAGGAGGTTAATACAGTCTACTCAAAAGTTTTTCTTTGTAAACTGGAGATATGCTGGTGTAATGTTTCATTCAGGTTATTACTCATATATTACTCATGGTGTTTAACTTCATTTGGACCTGTTCCAATATGAACAAGAGAAAATGAAAATTATATCACATACAAGGATGTTTATCTATAGCAGAGCTTTTCTTAGAGCTTTTTCCAAACTGGAACCTCAAAGTAGACATGAACCAAAAGGCTTGGAGACCTCAGTTCAGCTATAAACAGAAGTGTACTATCAGGAGACACACAACACTGCTGTAGGCTTTCCTATAAAGAGCCTCTACCATAGCACTTTATTACATAGTGCCCAACATACATAGTGCCCAACACAACAACTATTGCCTGACCAATGGCATAAGTTTGGGATGGGACAAACCATTTGGCCTACCAATAGGGGGTGTTCAGGTAGCCTGTCTGAAACCAGTCGTTATATTTGAAAGACAGAAAACGGTGTGCAGGAGGAACAGAATTCCCCATGTCTCTTTATTTTTCCACTCAATGCTGATTACACAGATCCTGTTTGGAGAACAAACAGGAAGACACTCAGTCCAACAGACTCCAGGACAACACCTGTTCCCTCATAGGTGAGGACACACTGTTTTATTGAATGTATTTATAAGCATGTGCTATGAGCGAATGTTATGCTCTCTGATCTATACAGTTAATAAAAAAATTATTGTCCATTAGATACACAAACATTTGATTTAGTAAAGTAACTAGAATGTTTTGCAGAGTTTAGCTATGGTGTACCTTAAATAAAATTTGAATAGCTCTTTTTCAGTCAAAGCCATGTTGTAAATGTAAAAATGAAGCAGGTGAATAATTTTTATAGCCCCTGAAAATAAGTGGAGGTGGGACGTGACACATCTTTGTACTGAGGTGCTACAGTGAAATATTGTCAAAAGGCACATATTTTTGCATCAAAGACTAACGGTTCATGCTGGTCTCAACACACCAGAATATGATTCAGTGAATGATCACTGTGTAATGTGCAAGTGAACTGTTTTCTGATACTATCCATGTCTAATATCATTTGCTCAAGTCATCAGGCAAAGAAAGTCTTCTCTTTCCTATGGTGACGTATAGTTGAGTGAAACAGCTTCTGGAATGAGAAAAACAATGTAGGGTGGGACTTGATTTTATTCTTCAAGAAATGATTGGATTGTTGGAAGTTACTTGTCATCAAGAGAAGAGATGTTGCTTCAAAGGCAAGGTTAATGTCTACAATTAAAGATTATGAAGACACATAAATTAAAATAAAAATAATAATGTGCATAGATAAATTATTTAAAATAAGCACTGAAATATTCCATAAAAAAGAATAGTATATTTTGATGTCATGGTGACTTTAAAGGGTCAACTTATAGATATTTTGAGTTTTGTCATTTACATTGTTTTCCTCTTATATTTAACTTTAAATAAAAAAAAAACAAAAAATGATTTTTCAAAAGGTTATGTCCTGTAGCCGAGCCTCTGTGCATGTTTTGCATTAGCAGTGGATTTTTCCGCCTCACTATAGCCCATCAGCTGTGTTCTCAACACAAGTTCTCACCCTCTAAACAAAGCACATACACACGTGTTGTGAAGTGCACAAATACAAGGCGACAATGTCCTTCAGCAATATGACAATGACAGATATCAAATAAAACGGTCAATAACAAATAACACCACATTTACACACAAATCAACAAAATCACTACCTGGCTACATTTTCTATTGGTTAGTCATGCACGTTTTATCACTGGCTTCATGTTCATAAACACAGATTATTGCCAGTGATAAATTATTATTTTGTTGTGATTTGTTTGTACCACGATCACCCTGTTTGCTGCTTCAATGTTTATTTGTCTCCTTTCAACATAAAACACAACAAATTTCTATTGTTTTGTCAGAAATGTGGTTCCTCTGTTTACATAAGTTCCAAAACACTTAATCACATTATAAGGGTTCATGTAAATGCAACGATTGATCTGTATAAGAGTGAAGAAACGGCCTTAATCACATTATAAGGGTTCATGTAAATGCAACGATTGATCTGTATAAGAGTGAAGAAATCCGATTGATGAGATTAGGATGCCAATCATGTCAATCTCAACATCAATTTAGCATTTATCTTAAGTGTCAAGACAATCATACAAAACACTGTTCTCCAATCTGGTCTTTGTTTGTTATCCAAATCATTCTACTTATCTTCAGCTCTCTGTTATGTATTTCTTGGGCACAAATTATTACTAATTATAACCATTTTTTAAACCCTGTGAGACATGGTTTTATAGTTTTTTAAAAAATCTTAATATTATGTGGAATTTTTAGGGTTGCTTTCTATTCTTTTATCGTCCTAATTTTTAGAGGCTCTTTATTGTTGTTTAACACAAAACTGTATATATACACAGATAAACCCTCAACATATGCAGCATTCAGAAAAAAATGCAAAGAACACAGTTCAGTGCAGTATAACACAAGTATTGCAAACCACTTCCCACCTGAAATACTGCAGTCTATTGATTTATGCAGTTAGGCATATGCCTACAACTCTGTTTCTCTAAATTTCTGCATGTCACAGACAGGGTCAAAAGTTAAACCCACAGTTGTGCAACACACAGCAAAAAAACATCTTTAAGCACTAACTTACAAAACTGTACAACAGAGCCCTGGAAACCAAAAGCAAATCTCAAACAATAAGAAAACAGGATGTGTAATCATTATATTATATTGACAAAAGAACAGAATATTTAAAAAGACAGACAAACCATTTCAAAAAGTAATATCAGAAATTACCTGTAGAAATTACATTACATTGCTGTCTTTAAAATACAAAAATCAACTGTCTTTTTAGTATTGCCTTGACATTCTCCAGAAACCATGTGCTGGGCAAATGTAAGCTAAAAAAACATGTATCTATGACACTGATGCATTGGTAATCTATGTCAGAATTTATTGGTGATTTGACATGTCTTTGCTATGTAAGCCCTGCAAAACATGTTGGAGACATCGGTCCATTTTAAGCAAACAAGCACAGCTGACTAAGAAAATTTCTGCTTTACATATATGACCACAGAGTAAACCAATGTGTTGCAGAGTATTTTCAGCCTCAGATGGTTTGTCCATGTACCGTCCATTTACTCACTGACTAATGCAGACAGCACACAGAAATGGCAGATACTGCTTGTCAGTGCTTGGCTGACTGTACACAACTTCTGAGATTGGGGGTGTAACAGATGCCATCTGGTACAGGCCGTGTGGTGTGTTAACCTCACTCCCTGATCTTAAGAGGCACACAAACAAATTATGGCAGAGGCCATAGGATTTCCTTTCCTTGTTACACCCCCAGATTCCATGCCGACTTGGTCACTTATTTGATTCTCAACCAGGCATAACTGTTTAGTAGTGCCGTTATTTGGATGGGGGTGAGGTTTGGGAGGTTAGAGCAGAAGAACCACCAACTAGATTTGTTTTGTCTGAGACGCTTAGTATTAAGTAAACTAAATATCTATGAGCAGAATTTTATTTTTTTGCTTTGTTATTATTGTTATTGAACAAATTTTAATTTGCGGAAAAGACTGTGAAGTCATGCAGTCTGTGATGGACAGATATATGGTGATAATAAAATCAAAGAACATCAAAAGTGTTAATTTCAAGAAGGTAATTAATGACCCAAAAAGGTGACATGCAAATTCTACAGGCAAATGTTTTCTTAAAAATCATCAACCATTTATTATGATCATTTATTATTTGAAACGTGAGTAGAAGCTTAACGTTAGCCGCTTTACATGACCACTCACACTAAATAAATGTGCGCTGTTATTAGGGCCATATCGAAGGTTGTTGATGTGCGAAAGTGTGGACATGGTGGCCAAAAAGAAATTATGCTAAGCCTGCCAGATCTCCTAAGCACCTGCACTTCCTCCCTGTCACACCCACGGCATCAGCGCACATCTTCTGAAAGGCCGGTGCACTGGCTTCATTGTGAGCAGCACACAGAGCTCACTTCTCCCTGACACTGCAGGCATTAAGATCAAATAACACTAAGACCAAATGACAAAATACATGATGCACGTTATTAATAAAGTGTACCATGTACAGAAATGCAGAAGAGCCAAGAATATGAACGCAAACCGCTAAATGGCATGTTAAGCATTTCAGAATGTCAGGTGTTCCTTTCTTATACAGGAAGACTGAAAACAGAGAAAAAGAAATCTATGTTAATTAGATAATTGTCTAACACATTCATAATCACTACTTTTGGCTGTGTCACGCAGATCTATTTATGTGTGTTAAATTTATATTTTAAAGGCTCATTACTATGGCTTAGAATTTCACTACTTTATATGTAACATTGCTTACATTGTTAAATTAATATCATAAACACTTAAATGAACGATTACCAGTGAACTACACTTACAAACACTTACAAACCTGGTCAAATACTAATGCCACAAGCAGCATATCAAGTTTAAACCACAAATTACAAACAAACAGTGCAGTGCTAATACACTTTAAACAATCAACTCTTAAAAGAAACAAACAGTCCATCTGTTAAAATGTAACCGATGACTAAGCACTTCTTATTGTGTTGGCAGTTCGTTACACCACTAAAGGAACACAATGTGAAAATCTAGAAATTTCTGTACGCAAACAAATACACAGCATCACCTTATGCCACCTACAGTGTTTAGTTATTTAATAATTCTGCAATAGCATGTTATGAGAGCAGAATTTTCTTACAACAGAAATGTTTCCAGAGAAGATGTGGAAGGTAATTTTTCAATCTGACTCCGTTTTGTCATGGGAATAAATCAAATCACAATTCCTCACTCTCCCCTTAAAATTCAGCACAGTCCAGACGGCAAGTGCTGTTGCAAGGAGACATTTTGAAGTGTAATTTATTTTGCAGTGCATGGGCGCCGCTAGGGTTTCTGGGCCCCCTGGCAAATTTATACTCCAGGCTCCAAGGCCCCATCCCCCAATTATCTTATTATTTTCAATAATTAATCATTTAATAAGTATCATTATTATTCACAGAGTGAATTATAACTTATAAGTCACAAACCAGTACATGGAATTTGTTACAACTTCCAGTGGATAAACATCGGGGTGAGTAACTGAAAGAATTTCTACTTTATGTTCCTTAAAACAGATTCATAAAGACTAGCTTTAGAATCATAACATAAAATGGGGAACAATAAATTACCTTTTTTTTTACTGGGTGACTAGCTGTCTTCCCTGTCTCGCTCTCTCCTCTTTTGGAGAGTCTTGAGCAATGTTCCCTCTAATTTTTCATGTGTCTGAGCAAACACAAAAACTCCCTGATCGGTCACTTGGACCACTGTGAGCAACATCAGACTTGTGCACTGTGGTCACGGCAGCATCGCATCTATGCAAGTCTCATGGTTTATT